>JBBGZY010000725.1:3935000-4183275 GCA_037952925.1 Lithobates clamitans | reverse complement strand
CCTGATCCCTCCCTCTCTCTCTCTCTCCCTGATCCCCCTCTCTCTCCCTGATCCCCCCCCTCTCTCTCTCTCTCTCTCTCTCTCTCTCTCTCTCTCTCCTCTCTCTCTCTCTCTCTCTCTCTCTCTCTCTCTCAACTTTATCCTCTTAAAGCAAAGCAAAATATTTATTATACTGCAGCTTACCAATTCTTAGATGAGTGGCTGCATTAGTTTTTTTTGTTGTTTTTAGGTTTTCTTTTTTATATTCACCTGGTGATCCTGCTAGTAAGTCTGTTGTTTTTTGAAAGAATGCGCTGTCTTGCAGATGTGGCAGTTAGAGGTTTGAATCAAATCATTTAACACTGGCAAAGGGGGTGGATTCAGGGGTGGACCCATAGGGGGCGGCAAAATGAGGATTCGCCTAGGGTGTCAAAAATCCTTTCACCGGCCCTTGTGCCCCCTGTTCTCCGTCATCCATAGTGGGGGCACTCTAATACAGGAGGTGTGTTACTGGTTAGATCATCAGGTGAAAACAGAGGGGAATATATTACACTTTTTGATTTGGGTTTAATACTGTTCTAAAGCTGATATCAAGCTCTCAGCTGCAGCAGCTGTGAGCTGATTTAACCACTAGTCTGACGTTTATAAAAGTACCTTGGTAGACAAGTGGGCCAGTGGCTAAAGTGGTTGAAAAAGTGAAAGGTTTTTTTACCTTAATGCATTCTATGCTAAGGTAAAAAAAAAAAACTTTTAAGTGCAGCTCCCCTTGCAGCTCGCCCCTAAATACTCACCTGAACCAAATCTCGGTCCAGCACTGTGCATGTCTGCAGCAGTCTTCTTCCCTCTCCTAGCTCTCACAGGCTTGGCTGAGAGCAGAGGGGGGCCATTGGCTCCTGATGCTGTCAGTCAAAACCTGTAAGCATAGGACGGGAGTGTGGCTGAGCCAGGCTGCGTGTCTGAATAGAGGCAAACAGCCCAGCTCGAGAGCGAGCCTGTGCGAGTGCCCCCATAGGAAACCACTTCCTATGGGGGCACTCAGCAGCGGGGAGGAGCCAGGAGTGCTGGCAGGGGTTACCTGAGAAGAGGGGGATCAAGGCTGCTCTGTGCAAAACCATTGCACAGAGTAGGTAAATATGACATGTTTATTACTTTAAAGTAAAAATCCTGGAAGTTTACAAGCACTTTAGAAACAGAATAAAACATGTTGTTGTTTAAGTGCCTGATGTTTCCAGAAGTTCTGTAAATATCCCATGTACTTGTTAAAACAGAACTGCAGTTAAAAAAATACTTAGCCAAGTAAGAGTAAAAATAAGGAAAGCACTTTTGTCTGCGATACTTTCTTTCCACCACTAAATGTCCTTAGTGTTTTGGGTTTCTCTGAGCCCAGGCTGTCATGGACCTAAGCGGTGGGATTTCTGCTTTAAGGGAGAGTGCTGCAGTGTTAATTTTCCCAGCGAATTTCGATTTAGTTTTAGTCTAATGCCGCGTACACACGGTCGGATTTTCCGACGGGAAATGTTCGATGGGAGCGTGTTGTCAGAAATTCCGACCGTGTGTAGGCTCCATCGGACATTTTCCGTTGGAATTTCTGACAAACAAAATTTGAGATCTGGATCTCAAATTTTCCGACAACAAAATCCGTTGTCGTAAATTCCGATTGTGTGTACACAATTCCGACGCACAAAGTTCCACGCATGCTCAGAATCAAGCAGAAGAGCCGCACTGGCTATTGAACTTCATTTTTTCTCGGCTCATCGTACGTGTTGTACGTCACCACGTGCTTGGTGATTGGAATTTCCGGAATTTTCCAATTTGTGTGACCGTGTGTATGCAAGACAAGTTTGAGCCAACATCCGACGGAAAAAAAACATGGATTTTGTTGTCGGAATGTGCGATCGTGTGTGTACGCGGTATAATGCCCTGTACACACGGTCGGATTTTCCGGCGTAAAATGTGTGATAGGACGTTGTTGTCGGAAATTCTGACCGTGTGTAGGCTCCACCACACATTTTCCATTGGAATTTCCGACACACAAAGTTTGAGAGCTTGCTATAAAATTTTCCGACAACAAAATCCGTTGTCGGAAATTCCGATCGTGTGTACACAAATCCAACGCACAAAGTGCCACACATGCTCAGAATAAATTAAGAGACGAAAGCTATTGGTTATTGCCCCGTTTATAGTCCCAATGTACGTGTTTTACGTCACCGCGTTCAGAACGATCGGATTTTCCGACAACTTTGTGTGACCGTGTGTATGCAAGACAAGTTTGAGCCAACATCCGTGGGAAAAAATCCATGGATTTTGTTGTCGGAATGTCCGACCGTGTGTACAGGACATTTGTCTTAGGACTAAAATGGCATTTTAGTTTTAGTCCCATTTTAGTCTTCTGCAATTTAGTCGACTAAATCTTTAGTACATTTTAGTCGACTAAAATCTCCAGTACATTTTAGTCGACTAAAACTAATTTTAGTGGTCTAAAATCAAATGGGTGTAATTTAATTGTAATGCATTAGTTAACATTTCTCTACAATTTCCAAACTCATTATATACTGCTGGAGTGAAAAATCGAATATGTTATTATTTATGGTATTGAGGTATGAACATGCATTACAGACCAGTGTTAATTTTGAAGTCAAATTTCAATTAGTTTTAGTCTTTTGACTAAAATGGCATTTTAGTTTTAGCCCCATTTTAGTCTTTTGAGTAAAATTCCATTTTAGTTTTAGTCGTATTTTAGTCTTCTTAGTTGTTTTAGTCATATTTTAGTCGACTAAAATAGTATTCATTTAAAGGTTTTAGTCGTTTTAGTCGACGAAATTAACACTGGAGTGCTGACAACATTGGACTTCTGCTGGTCAATCAGGAGTGTTGCAAGCAAGTCTCAGGAGGCACAATAGATTGTTCATTGCTGGTTGAGTGGTTCCTTTTGCTATGCCATCGAACAGTACCCATGCACAGAGGCTGCTGTATACTACTTATTGCCCCCTCTCCCATGTTGCAGCTCCCTATCAATACCTAGATAGCAGCTGTGAAACTCTGTGTAAAAAAATATCTTTACATTCAGCAGTCTGATGTCTATGAAGTCAGTCAGATACAATGAAATCGTCCCTCCATTGCTGGTTGGCTGGAATAATTATTTTTTTCTATTTTGCTGCACACCCAATTGAAAAATAAAAAGCAGGCAATCTGGGAATGTGGGAAAATGTAATTGTATCCAGGCAGACTTTATTCTCCAGGTATGGACATCAGACTAGTAAAGGTGAAGTGGATATTTACAGTTTTTAACAGCTGCTATATAGGGATTGCTAGAGAGATCTGGCATAAAAGAGAAGGTTATTATTAATATACAGGATTTATATAGCACCAACAGTTAGTGCAGCGCTTTACAACATGAGAGCAGACAGTACAGTTACAATAATAATGATAAACCTACGCGCCACTCCTATAGTTGCTACTAGAAAGACTAAAAAGAAAGCTACTGACACAAAACCACAATCCTACACAGTGGAACCTTGAATTACAAGCATAATCCGTTCCGGGAGAATGCTTGTAATCCAAAGCACTCGCATATCAAAGCAAGTTTCCCCATAGAAGTCAATGGAAATGAAGATAATTGCATTGACTTCTATTGCATGCAATACCGTATGTGGCCAGAAGTGGGGGGGCGCCAAAGAGAAATACTCGGGGACAGCTCAGCTTAACTCGGAAAGGCTCGGAAACACTCAGGAATGGAGTATTTCCGAGTATTTCCGAATGGCTCTGAACCATTCCGAGTGTCACCGGCGCCCCCGCACCTCTGGCCAAATGCAGTACTGCACACCCCATTAGCTTGAATTCTGCTCATTTTGCGAAACAACACTTGCAAACCAAGTCAGAATCTAAAAAAAAGTTGCTCGTCTTTCAAAACACTCCTTAACCGCGTTACTTGTTAACCAAGGTTCCACTGTATGTGTATCAATACATCAAACAATCAAATGTGCAGCGCTAGTACTAAACACAATTAAAATGAATAATAAGTGAAATATTGTGTAAATATACAGATATCATTCCATATGTGAAAACAAAACAAACCAATGATAATACAGTACAATATATATCTAATAGAAATTATATTATAAGTTGAATGTTCATAAAAAGTCCATAAGGAGAAAATTCCCCACAATAAAGTGTTGGTAAGTATAGGGGTGTGTACATGGCTGTGCCCCCCCTGTGTAGGTAGGTATAGGCCTGCGTACATGGCTGTGCCTTCCTGTGTAGGTAGGTATAGGCCTACGTACAAGGCTGTGCCCTCCTGTGTAGGTAGGTATAGGCCTACTTACATGGCTGTGCCCTCACGGGTAGGTAGGTATAGGCCTGCGTACATGGCTGTACTCCTGTGTAGGTAGGTATAGGCCTGCGTACATGGCTGTGCCCCCCTGTGTAGGTAGGTATAGGCCTGCATACATGGCTGTGCCCTCCTGTGTAGGTAGGTATCGGCTGCGTACATGGCTGTGCCCTCTTGTGTAGGTAGGTATCGGCCTGTGTACATGGCTGTGCTCTCCTGTGTAGGTAGGTATAGGCCTGCGTACATGGCTGTGCGCTCCTGTGTAGGTAGGTATCGGCCTGCGTACATGGCTGTGCCCCCCTGTGTAGGTAGGTATCGGCCTGCTACATGGCTGTGCCCTCCTGTGTAGGTAGGTATAGGCCTGTAGACACACACAGAAGGTGACTTACCCCTCACACTGTCTCCTTGCAGTACAAGCCCTCGGCTCAGGCCTTCTCTCAGTAGCATGGTAACAGATGATTAGCAGCGCCATGTTCTCTCTGTATGTCGCCTCATTTCCCTCAGCCAAGCAGCTCTCACTCCACCTTCATCTCCTCACTGGTAGCCAACTGTAGGTGTCCTCTCGAAAAATACCTCCCATTGGATAATATGATGAATAAAGCAGTGCAGCGCTATACCCAGAAGTTCAAATATTACTAATAAAAGTCCCTTTAAATTTAAATCCAAAAATTGATAGAGAAAAGGTCTCCTCTGTAGTGGTTTAAGTGCTCATGACAGTCCATGCAGTGCTATACATCCGTGATTCCACCACCAGCTAGCCAAACCACTCACCTCAGCATATGAACCCCTGAGCTAACAGACGGGTCAAAACAGCATTTACCACTCTCAGTGGATAAAGATGGAGACTTGCATGGGCAGATGGTCACACGATATAAAGGCAGCACTCAGTAATTGATGATCATGTTCACATGCAATAAAAATAAGAGTACATAGTGCACACTGTGTGGCTAAGAAGATCACATTTATTAAAAGTCAAGTACTCACATACACAGCACTACACCCTAGTGCTGGGATAAAGGTAAAATGGCATCAAAGGATAACGTCAAGTAGTGATGGTGGCTGCAGTGATGTCCAAGGAACTCCCGCACGCGTATCGTCCACATCCGGACTGTGATCTTCTTAGCCACACAGTGTGCACTATGTACTCTTATTTTTATTGCATGTGAACATGATCATCAATTACTGAGTGCTGCCTTTATATCGTGTGACCATCTGCCCATGCAAGTCTACATCTTTATCCACTGAGAGTGGTAAACGCTGTTTTGACCCGTCTGTTAGCTCAGGGGTCCATATGCTGAGGTGAGCAGTTTGGCTAGCTGGTGGTGGAATCACGGATGTATAGCACTGCATGGACTGTCATGAGCACTTAGACCACTACAGAGACCTTTTCTCTATCAATTTTTGGATTTAAATTTAAAGGGACTTTTATTAGTAATATTTGAACTTCTGGGTATAGCGCTGCACTGCTTTATTCATCCTATGTACTTTTTTATGTTTACCTTCAGTGTTCAGCTGCTTGTATTTTTAAATATTGGATTTTTTGCACTGACTTTATTTTATTTATAATTGATCCCATTGGATAATGCATCCGATGAACCACGCATGCGCATCGATGGTTCTGTACGGCATGCAGTGGCATTGTATGGCATGCGATGGCACTGTGCGGTATGTGATAACACTGTACAACATGTGATGGCACTGTATAGCATGCGATAGATCTGTACGGTATGCGATAACACTGTGCAGTATGTGATGATACTGTACAACATGTGATGACACTGTACAACATGCGATGGCACTGTACAACATGTGATGGCACTGTACAGCATGTGATGGCACTGTACGGCATGCGATGACACTGTACGGCATGTGATGACACTGTACGGTATGCAATAACACTGTGCGGCATGTGATGACACTGTACGGTATGCGATAACACTGTGCGGCATGTGATGACACTGTATGGTATGCGATAACACTGTGCGGCATGTGATGACACTGTACAACATGTGATGACACTGTACGGCATGCGATGACACTGTACGGTATGCCATAACACTGTGCGGCATGTGATGACACTGTACAACATGTGAAGACACTGTACGGCATGCGATGGTGCTGTACAACATGCAATGGCGCTGTACAACATGCAATGGCGCTGTATGGCATGCAATGGCACTGTATGGTATGCGATGACACTGTGCGGCATGTGATGACACTGTACAACATGTGATGACACTGTATGGCATGCGATGGTGCTGTACAACATGCAATGGTGCTGTACATCATGTGATGGCACTGTACAACATGTGATGGCATTATGCGGTATGCGATAACACTGTACGGTATGCGATGGCTGAGAGATTTGAGAGAAGTTGATTACAGCTGTATACAGAGCAAGGCAGAATCTGACAGTCAGATTCTGCCTCTGCCCTTCATAATGTGTTCTATCGAATAATGCCTCCTGCGCTTTACAGTGTCTCCCGTCAGATAGTGCATCCGATGATCTGCACATGCACCGTATGTAACGTCACTCCATCATGATGGGAGTTGTAGTCTCTATAGCGGGCAGTGGCAGAACATGTTGGGAGTTGTAGTCCCTCTAGGGCTCAGTGACAGGACATGCTGGGAGTTGTAGTCCCTCTGGGACTCCCGTGCCCCTCTCTAATTGCTTATCTTTAGATCTTATCATCATCATGTTAATGCTTTGCATCTCGTATGATTAAAACCCCCATATTTTTTATTCACTCTACATGTATCTCATTTGTTTATGTGTGAAAGAGACAGTTGGAAGATCTGATAGGGGGTGTCAGTGTTTCCGCACAGGTGCACTGCTGCTATATCATTTGGAGCATTTGATGGCATTCTTTTAGTCTGTGAGGCCATGCAGGCGCACTGCGGCAGTGAGAGAAGTTGGTGTATTTGATGCCATTTACGTGAGAATCTGACGTTCAGAAGAAACCCCTTCTTGTGCACGCGCTCGTGCATAGGCAATACACCCGGTTATACTTTTTGATAGGTTGGAGATTTTGGCAGGACACCGGCACTTCTCAGGAAATCCCTAGCTCCGCGTTCCTACTGTCGTGATCGTCCGTGCCCCTCCCCAACGCATGTCGACACAGGGTCACATATCTTCCTCAGGGGGATTTCTATAGGAAGAGCGGACTGTCAATCTACTTTATACAGACGGGCGCCACTTCCCTGTAGTTCAGGGGCGCCGCCATATTGTTGAGGTCCATTCAATTCCTCATATAGAACACTAAAAAGACATCTATGAAGATTACATGAAAAATTCCCATTTGCAGTAAACGGACGCTAATGTATAGGCTTGTATGATCCAACAGAGGTTCCCAGCGCATAAGCATAATTAAAAATTACAACAATTTCATTTTAAAAACCTAATGCTTCGCTCACATTTTCTTACACATAGGTGTCCCCACAGACCATATATACCACATGTCCCCAATAAAATGAAATTGCACATATATAATTAAATTAAATTGATACAAATAATATGTAAAAAAATAAATACATAAATAAAAATAAAAATAAAGATAAAAATAAACATAAATAATAAAATAAAAATAATTATGAAAATAAATCCAAGGCTGACAGATATATAACAAGCAAAATGCCTAGCAAATAAACAAAGAGTAAACACAGTAAAATTATGCTTAAAAGTTACTTAACTCCGGTTACTGCGTGTTCGTGATCTCCATTGACAACTCAGACTCAGGCTTCTTCTTTTGGAGATCATGTATCTTCTTCTTGGCTGGTTACATATGAGAGTATTTTGATTTATTCCATTATGGAGCCTTCTGGTCTTACAGACTGTCCTTCCTTCTAATGCATGATGAAGTTCCTCAGCTTATGCCTGACAACCCCTTTTATATGTCAAGTTGTTTACCAGTTTGTTGACAATGGTTACAAACTTGTTTACCTTAACAACCAACAGTTCCCATTGTTACCAAGGCATTTGAGAAGTATCCACTCAAGCCAAACCTGACAGTAATCTGATTTCTGTTTCTATGGCTAACTATTAAACAGACTGTCCTATGTAATGTTATGTCTGAATAATATAAAAAAATCATATTGTTTAACAAATGCAATATGCTCTGCCCTTGATTTTTTTTTCTCTAAGACTCCACAAAATTATTAATAAAACTGCCATAAAACTATCCCCTATTTTGTAGACACTATAACTTTTGTGCAAACCAATCAATAAACGTTTATTGCAATTTTTTTTTGCCAAAAATATGTAGAAGAATACGTATCGGCCTAAACTGAGGGAAAAAAATCGGTCTTTTTATATATTTTTTGGGATTATTTATTATAGCAAAAAGTAAAAAAAAATGCATTTTTTCAAAATTGTTTGTTTTTTTGTTTATAGCGCAAAAAATAAAAAAACTGCAGCTATGATCAAATACCACCAAAAGAAAGCTCTATTTGTGGAGAAAAAAGGACGTCAATATTGTTTGGGAGGCACGTCGCTCGACCTCGCAATTGTCAGTTAAAGCGACGCAGTGCCGAATCGCAAAAAGTGCTCTGTCTTTGGCCAGCCAAATGGTCCGGGGCTTAAGTGGTTAATCAACCCGGTGGAGTACTTTTGCAATGGCCATTGTCGCACGTCTCCATACACTGTACAGTTCCCTATTACAGTCTTTATCAAGTCCATGGATATAGGCAATCCTCTTTGCTGTTCCCATTCATATGTCGCTTTCTGTCCCAAATGTCCAGATTGCTTGTGGGCCCAGTTGGCCAAGTTCATCAAGACAGGATCAATTGGCACAACTGCTTTCACTTTGGAAATTTCATCTGCCACTCTGCTATAGTTCTCAAAGTCTGGGACCAGGGGCACATCTGCATCAACATGCCCTACTTTTATGGTGTGGGAGTAAGCTTCCTTCCAGATGTAGTCCCAGACTTCCTTGCCTCACACCACTTTTCCCTAAATCATCCATTCATTGACTTCCACATGGGCATCCAAGTTGTCAGTCCTTTAAAGACCGCCCAGCTGTCAGTGTAGATAGTGACATGGGAAGAAGGATCCTCCTGAACAGTCATCACTACAACTTTCAAATCTGCATACTGACTGGACCCTACAATTCCTGCAGGACTGTGTCTGTACTTGGCTTGTAGGCTGCTGCTGTCCATTTACGCCCAGACGAGGTGCCTATGGCTGAACCATCAGTGAACCATGCTGACTCCTTCATGTCTTCTGACAGAGACTCAAGGTTGGAGCCTTTTGAATGGGGATGACTGCAGCACAGGAATTTCTTCTTCTTGCTGGCTTAGGGTGAAAGTAACAAGCCCTGCTAACTGTTTTAAAATGTCTCTGACATCCCCAGCTTTAATACCCCCTCTTTCTTGAAGGTACCACTTCCATTTTATCATGGTCTGGTTCTGTACTACAGCTGCTCTAGTGGTCAGTCCATTATCTCTCACCCATCCTGCTATTGGCAATGCAGTATGAATGGTGATTGTGTCCTTTCCTGTAATGGTCTCTACATGTTGAAGTGCTGTGTAGGCCTCAAACAGGTACTTCACTAGGGACGTGTATCTCTTCTGTGCCCCTGTCAGTTGTTTGGACCAAAATCCAATGGGTATTGCTTTCAGTCTTTTTTTTTCATTTGGCTGCCACAGACTCCAAAATATGGTACCAACCTGCTCCACTACATCCAGCTGAAATGCTACTCCTTGTCTCATGGGTCCCAATCCCTGATGCTGCAAAATGGCTTCTTTAGCAGCAAGGTATGAAGTCCACTACTCTGAACCCCATGAGAACCCAGTCTTATTCCTGGTGACATTATATATAGGCCAATCAGTCCAAGATGTGGGATGAATTATCTCCAGAATCCCACAACTCCAATGAACTTCTGTGCCTCCTTTTTGGTAGTAAGGGCCGACAGCGCCTGGATAGTTTACACAACTGTCTCTGGAATTTTCCTCTGTGGCCCAGTCCACATAGTTCCCAGGAATTTCACCTCTGTGGCAGGTCCTTGGGCTTTGTCCCTGTTGATAGCCCACCCTCTATTCTCCATGTGCTCTATTAGCAGGTGCAGTGCTTCAGTTACATCTTCTTTTGTTCAAGAAATAATGATGTCATCAATGTAGTGAAACACAGCGACCTTCAAATTCAGGGAACCTAAATCTCAGGCAATCAGTCCATGACAAATCATTGGAGAATGAAGAAGGAAGGACAGTGAAAGTGTACTGGCGGCCATCCCAGGAAAATTGGTCCTGACACTCTGGATCTATTGAAAACAAAGCATTAGCCAGGTCTATCACAGCATTAGATTCTCCTGCCTCATTAGCAATTTTCTTTTCTCTCAATGGAGGTGTCACTTTCTTTAGACCTCTGTAGTCCACAGTCATTCTATATGTCCTATCAGGTTTCTTTACTGGGAACACCAGAGACGAGAAAGTACTTACAGCAGGTCTAAGGATCCCTAATTTCAATAGTTCTTGAATAGTCTCCCCAATTTCTTTGTGGCCCCCAGGAAGTCTATACTGCTTGAGACAGACTGGCTTCTCTGGTGGAGGAATGTAGATCGGGGTCCATTTCACATGACCTCTGACCACAGCCTTCACCGCCCTGACCAGATACACTTTATCAGAATACCCAAATGTGAATGTACCCCTTTCAGTCTGAATTGACTGACCTTGAAGTACCTCCACCCCAAGAATATTTTCGGGTAACTCTGATAAATTCTGGTCCCATCCAATAGCCAATTTCACCCGTGTCCTAACTGCTGGTGTGGGTTGTCTTTCCAAACCTTCTACAGAAATTAATTCTCCTCTGTGACGGGAAGGATTTCCTTGCAAAGGTGTATTCTCTCTAACTCCTCCCCAGGATAAAGGGATTTGGGTTTGGGTTCATGTTCCGTTTTGGGAAATGGTTTGTAGCTAACAGGAGGGGTCTGTTCTGTTTTCTCTAAATATAGGCTGATGTTATCTTCACTAGGAGTGGTGTTCCCAACCCCAAAAGTTTTCCCCACTAAATGTTTCCACCTCTTCAGCATTTCTGCAGTAGAAATCCCATCTATCTCATCTTTAGGTACTCCTGCCTTTAACAGGTCCTCCCACATTTCTTTCCTAGAGATAACTAGCCTGGTTTTCTCTTCACCTCCTGTCTTCTCTACCCCATTCCCTTTATTCTCTGTTTTTTTCTGCTTGTATTCTTCCTGTCTGGCTTTGACCTTGTCTAATGCCCTGACAGGTTTTGTTTTAGTCTCCTCTAACTCCCCCAACTGGCTTAAAAGTGTAGTGGCTTAATGGATCTTGCTGTTTAATCCCTGGCCTCCCAGCAAAGACAATAAAGGAGCCCTGAGATTAAATGGCGCAGACTTCATCAGCTTAGAGCATAGAGCAGACGTAAAGGGTACCATATCTGGACCCATCCATTCTGGAAATGTATGTAATCCGGTTATACAACCCATCTCACGTAACCTGGAAATACCCTCTCCTATAGTTCTCCAGGAGTAGGTATTTTCCAGTTCAATAGGACTAGCGTATACTCGGACTATTCCATCTCTCATGAGGTCTAACAGTGAAAAATTCACACTAAACCCTCTGGCTTTTCGCATGGCCTGACGCAATTGTGGATCTTGGGTTAACACTCCCATAGCCACTGCTTTCTTATCTGACAAAACAACACTGTCTTCCCCTTCGTCCCACAAGCATAGGAGCCAACCCAATAGGGGCTCCCCGGAACTTTTGTTTGTATTGTTTTGCCAGCTTGTGGAGTTCAGTTTCTGTAAGCTCCCGTACTTCTTCAAATTCCACATCTCTGGGGTTTGCGATAATGCACTTCCCTATCTGCCATATCCTCTCTATCATGTTGCTTTTTCCTATGCTTAGTAATGAGAGGTCTGGCACACTTTTTCTTTCCCATTGGATAATCATCATCTGAAATATCAAACTCGATCTCCTCATCCTCACTATCATTTGAGGAGAGCACATCCTCACAATCCCAGTTTTGGGATGTGACAATGGTATGTACCATGGCTTTACTAACAGGTTTGCGGCCCTTCTTTTTCCTTAAGGCATTAATTGATTTGGTCATGAGGGCTGCACACCGCTTTTGCAAATCATCAGCCCAACTAGCAGTTGAACGAACACACTTCGAAACAACTGCTAGCTGGTCTTTTAATACCTTAACTTCTGCCTCTGCCTTCTCCCTCCTTTGTGATTCAGTATAGATAGCATGAAGGAAGTACCAACCCACTGTGGACACTGTCCTCTTCTCTTCTATCCAACCCCTTAAGCATAAAATCTACAAAATGATCCAAGACTTTATAACCCCAAGTCTTATTTAAGGGAGAAGCATACTTTTCAAATTCTTTAGCAAGAGACTCCCACTCATTGTCTCTGGCCCAGATAGGTAAGCTGCACACTTCCGTCTGGCCACCAGAAACCCCTGCAGCCTTGCTTTTCCAAAACAGCTTATGCAGCAGTTTTACCTAGCACAAGCTACACAACACACCACAGAAAAACAGTTCTAGTTGAACTTTATAGCGCAAATCATGGCACGAGCCCCCATTGTTTAGCTTGCATCTATCTAGAAAGGTTACTTTGCGTTATAAGCAAGGAAACTCAGACCTGTGTAAATGTGCTTTTACTGGAAAAAATTCTGTACGTAGAAAACTATTACAATATTAGGAATACAAATCAATACTGACAGATACATCAAGCAAGATGCCTAGCAAAAAAGCAGACACAATGGTCTGTAACAGTAGAAATATGCTTAAAAGTTACTTAACTTCGGTTACTGTGATTTCGTGATCTCCATTGACAATTAGGACTCAGGCTTCTTAAGCAGTTGCTTTGGAAATCAGGTATTTTTCTTCTTGGCTGGCTACGGATTCTTCCTCTTGCTATGGGGTTAATCCATGTTGAAGTCCCTCGTGTTTAAGGCATAATACCTCCTTTTATATGTCAGGTTATTTACCATAACACAAATTATAAACACAAAAAAGCAGTGCTATAAATAAAACACTAAGCATAGAAGTATAAACATGCAGTGCAATTAAGTGAATAAAGAGTCCATAATATAATGCAGTGATATTCTATATTAGTCCCATGGTTAGTGAGATGAGACAGTTCAAAGAAAGAGGTATAGTTTCCACTCTTAAGATGATACACTGTCACCAACACCTCCACACATGAAGAAGACTAGGGGTACACACATCCCCCTTCAAAATAGACTCTTACCAGAATCAACTGGATAATAAGCAAACAACCGTGAGTTTAATCACTCTGTCTCCAATCTCCCAGCAATGCTTACCAGAGGGTTGGGTCACACAATGTTGAGCTCAATACAAATTAAAGAAAGAACAGAAAGAACTTCCATAGCATAATCCCATTTAAAACATTTTATTGTTTTTCCACACAAACCCTTTCTTTAAGAATTGCACTTACAAGCACACAATTGCAAGCTAGCATATCAAGATAATAAAACACAGCAGCGGATCAAACAGGGATAGCGCGGTGTCTCCTACCACAATCAGCTGTGTTTCCCAGCAGTGATGAATGATATTGCTATCTGGACCAGTGAATCGTAATAACGAACAGGTCCTCAGACCCGCAGCACACACCGCCCAACACACAAGCACAGACATCTGTGTTCCATATAGGCGATGTCAGCGCTGGCCGACAGTCAATGTCCGCGGCTGAACTACACTGATATCAGCATTCGCTATGCCTCATTTTGATACCTGCTATATTGCAATTTACAGAAATAAAGCAATACATGAAAAACCAAATATCCAAAGACGATATTTAAAATTGCGGTATATGTGGTAAAATAATATATAAAGCGACATATATAGAGCTATATATATATATATATATATATATATATATATATATATATAAAGAAGCAACAGTACACAACCTCAAGATCCTATGCAAAGTAAAATTGGGCCACTGACTTAGAAATTAATTTCAGAATTTAAATGAAAAAAAAACTATTTAAATGTAACAAGCAATCACAGGCGAGTGGTGGATCTATTACTCACAGTCGTGATGCTGCAGTAATAGAAAGAAATTAATAAAATTAAAATTAAAAACAGAAACAATTTAATTACTCAAAAATCTCATACGGCCAAATAGCTACAATCTCCTTCTGTTAAAACATGTCTCTCCCCTATAGCCTCCAATATCGTGAGATGGAAGAGGTATACATATTAAGGGTCTGCTAATTGAAACCACTAAAGAAATACATTGAAAATGTTATTACAAGAAAAAATGTTTAACCATAGGATATGCGTTTTTTTAGGATTCTCTTGGTACGTCCCACATACATCAAATTACAAGGACATTGTAGGACGTACACCACATGCGTAATTGTTCAAAAGTTTTATTGTTTCCAGTAGAGGTAAATTCGGTCAAACCTCTAATCGGACAATTAACCTGTAGGCAGGTATTGCACGTCCTACAGGAAAAGAACCCTGCACGGTCCCAAAACATGGATGGTCTAGTAGGTGCATCTAGCACCTTCTTGACAACTCTGTCCCCACAATTAGGTGCTTTCCTATAAATAAAAGACGTTTTTTCCGGGAGTGATTGAATCAATGTTTTGTCCATTTGTAAACTGTCCAAAGGCGTTTAAAAATGTCCTCAATCTCCCTGTACTGTCCATGAAAATTGGAGATGAACCCCCATTCCTGTTTCAAATCCCCCTGATGATCTTTATCCATTAAACAGCAGGATTGACATGGGGCCTGTAGGTTTGAAATAAACCATAATGATCAAGTTATCACCTTGTCTCAGAATAATTACATCCAGGAAGTGGATCTATTCCTTATTGAACTCATATTCTAGTCTGATGTTTTTATTTGAATTGAGTTCAGCCATAAACTCATGTAGGGAGCTCTCGCTTCCTTCCCAAATGAAGAACAGGCCGTCGGTGTACCTTTTGAAAAACAGCAGGCCATCCCTTTTTGTAGCAAATACGGTTTTATCCTGCCATTCCCCCATAAATAGGTTCGCTAAGCTGGGAGCAAACTTAGCGCCCATTGTAGCTATTTGGACGTATGAGATTTTTGAGTAATTAAATTGTTTCTGTTTAATTTTAATTTTAAGTCTATTCATTACTTTCTATTACTGCAGCATCACAACTGTGAGTTATTGACCCACCACTCACCTGTGATTGCTTATAATAAATAAATCATTTCTTAAAATTTAAATTTACATTTTTAAATAAATTCCTAAGTTTAACGCCCAGTTTTACTTTGAATAAAATCTTGAGGTTGTGTACTGATGCATAATGAATGCTGATATCAGTGTAGTTCAGCCGCGGACATTGGCTGTCGGCCAGCGCTGACATCGCCTATATGGAACACAGATGTCTGTGCATGTGTGTTGAGCGGTGTGTGCTGCGGGTCTGAGGGCCTGTCCATTGTTAAAATCCACTGGTCTGGATAGAGATATCAGGTGATCAGTAGCCGTGTAACACCAGGAGTTAATTTGATAAAGGATGGTACATCTCGCCGTAAAGCCATGCCCTCAGATGATGTTGTGGATGACGAAACACGTCAGAGTGTGGCTTACGACAACCATTTGTGACATCAGCACGCTGCTCGAGGACACAAGTGTTCACCACCGCTGACCCAACCCACTGGTGCAGCATTCCTGGGAGATTGGAGACAAAGTGATTAATCCCACTGTTGTTTCCTTATTATCCAGTTGATTCTGGTAAGAGTCTATTTTGAAGGGGGATGTGTGTACCCCTAGTCTTCTTCACGTGTGGAGGTGTTGGTGACAGTGTATCATCTTAAGAGTGGAAACTATACCTCTTTCTTTGGACTGTCTCATCTCACTAACCATGGAACTAATATAGAATCTCGCTGCATCATATTATGGACTCTTTATTCACTTAATTGCACTGCATGTTAATACTTCTATGCTGAGGAGTCCCGCCTCCTCGCTCAGTGCATTTGACAGCAACACCAGTCCAATTCCGGGAGGTGCCGGGCGAGGAGGCGGGACTATGTGACGTGAGTGGCGCAGGATGAGGAGGCGGGACTGTGTGATATGAGAGGCACAGGGTGAGGAGGTGGAACTGTGTGACGTGAGCGCGGCCGGGAACCCAGCAATTCAAATGAAAGCTGTTACAGTGGGCAATCGCTGCTCTCTGATGATCGGCCAGCTCGACTTTTCCTCTGTGCAGGTGAGACTACTGACAGGCACAGGTGAGGCTGTATTGATGGGTACAGGTGAGACTACTGACAGGCACGGGTGAGACTGTACTGACAGGCACAGATGAGGCTGTACTGACAGGCACAAGTGAGGCTGTACTGACAGTCACAGTTGAGGCTGTACTGACAGGCACAAGTGAGGCTGTACTGACAGGCACAAGTGAGGCTGTACTGACAGGCACAGTTGAGGCTGTACTGACTGGAACAGGTGAGGCTGTACTGACAGGCACAGGTGAGGCTGTATTGATGGGCACAGGTGAGACTGTACTGATGGCACAGGTGAGACTGTATTGATGGGCACAGGTGAGATTGTACTGACAGGCACAGATGAGGCTTTATTGATGGGCACAGGTGAGACTGTACCGATAGGCACAGGTTAGACTATATTGATGAATGTGAGTTAGGGACCTTAGATTGTAAGCTCCTTGAGGGTAGGGACCAATGTAAATGTACAATGTACATGTAAATCACTGCGTAAATTGACGGCGCTATAAAGGTACCTGAAAAAATAATAATAAATATATGAGGAAATGAATGGACCTCAAGAATATGGCAGCGCCCGTGAACTACAGAGAAATGGCACCGTCTGTATAAAATAGACTGACAGCCTGCTCATCCTATAGAAATAGTAGGAACTAGCGTGGAGTACTGGCGGGGCTTGTATGAAACGAGAGAGGTGGTTCCTATGCTTGGAATATAGCTGTATATAGACTGGTGCGCTTGTAGCACCAGAAAAATGTGAGTACCCTGACACTGTTTTTTATGCAATAAATGCTGACTCCTGGGAGCAAAGAGTGGAGAGGAGTTCTGGAGTTGTTTCTGACTCTACTTAGGGGTAGTGGTCGCACTGTTTCAGGTGGGATTATTCCTGGAGGGGGGGAGTACCTGTGGTGACACACATCTCGGATCTGTTTTTGAGCACAGAGGAGTGGATTCTGTTTTGAGCACACTTTGTGGAGCACTTTATTGTGGGAAGTTGTTTCCTTATGGACTTTTTATGAACACTCAACTTATAATACAATATCTATTAGATATATATTGTACTGTACATGCACTGGTTTGTTTTTGTTTTTACATATGGAATGATATCTGTATATTTATACAATATTTCACTTATTATTCATTTTAATTGTGTTTAGTACTAGCGCTGCACATTTAATTGTTTGAAGTACAGTTACAAAACAATTCAATAAAAGAGGAGTCAGATAATCAAACAGATTGAGGTAGGGAGTTCCATAGGATAGGAGAGGCTTGGGAAAAGTCCTGGAGGCAAGAATGGGAGGAGGTGACAAGGCAGCTAGGGGGAAGGAGGTCTTGAAAGGAATGAAGAGAACGATTAGGTTGGTATTTTGAGACTAGGCTACTGATGTAGCTGGGGGCAGAGTTGTGGATGGCTTTCTAAATTGTTAGTATTTTGAATTTAATTTGTTGGGTGATCGGGAGCCAGTGGAGGGATTGACACAGAGGAGCAGCAGACACTAAACGGTTAGTAAGGTGGATAAGCCTGGAAGCAGCATTCAAACTGGACTGAAGGGGGGATAGTGTATATAAAGGTAATTCAATGAGGAGGGAGTTGTAGTAGTCGAGGTGAGAGATGACCAGGGAGTGAATTAGGAGCTTTGTGGTGTCATTGGTTAGAAAGGAACATATTTTGAAGACATTGCGAAGGTTGAGGTGTGGATCCAATAAAGTGTTTACAACATCTTCAGTGTGTAACTACAGATCATAGGGTCTCATAACACAATATTGATGGATTCCCTCCCCATTACCTTCCTACACACAATTACTATAATTATAAACCTAATTATACCTCTTTAACTGTGTTTTTTTTTTTTTTTTTGCAGATTAATATTATGAAACTTTAGGGAAAGGATCATTGTTTTGACAGATGCAGTATCCCTTAATATGATATAGATGTCTGTATCTCCCTGAAGAAGATTGTATACAAAATTATGATTGAAACGCATTAGAGATACTTTAAACAGTAATATCCACAGATATACCATTTGTGGATTTCTTTTTGTCAAATGTTATATAGATATCTAATATGTTTATTTTTGTGTACACCAGAGCTCTTATTGTTGTTCCTCCTTTTCCATATGGTCCCCTTCCCACCCCCTTTCCTCTTTGTAATTGCTGCTTTTATTGATGCAATTTTACTCATTGAAAATAAAAACAATATTTTTATATAAAACAAGTATTTTTCATTACTTGTATGCTGCGTATAAGCCATTGGGAGTATTTTGCTTTTTGTTATACACAGTATCCCTTACCTGATCTCTCAGTACTTTCATTATTTGGAGATTGCTTCCAGTATTTTGGGACAACCTATATGATCACAAGATCATAAAAATTTTATATCTTCTCCCTATTTTGATGGGTGTCCTCCTCCAATCTCCGGGCCTCTCGCTCCTTGAATGCACTGATTTTTAGCAAACACTGACTAAACCGCTGAAGACAGTAGACAGTTCAGCTAAATGTGTTGAGTTCCAGCTCATTTCAACTCCTGTGATCTTGTAAATGTGATAATGTAAAAATTAGATTCTTACTAATATGGTTAACATGAAACACACACTGTGGGATGAGCTAGGAGGTTAGTACTGGATAGCTTTTAACATATATTTTTGTTTTCTGTTTTACATGAAATTGTGTTCAATAAAAAGGATATTTGACCACTTCAGCTCCGGAAGGTTTATTCATGACCAGGCCATTTTCTGCGATACTTTAACTGACTATTGTGCAATAGAAGAAATACAATTTCTTCATCAATTTAGGTCAATATGTAATCTTCTGCATGTTTTTGGTAATAAAAAAATCCCAATAAGCGTATATTGATTGGTTTGTGCAAAAGTTATAGTGTCTACAAACTATGGGATAGTTTTACGGAATTTTTTTACGGAATTTTTATTTATAGATTTTTATTACTAGTAATGTCGGCGATCAGCGACTTATAGCGGGACTGCGACATTGCAGCAGACAAATCGGACACTAAGTGATACTTTTGACACTTTTTTGGGGACCAGTGACACTAATACAGCGATAAAAGTGATAAAAAAATATGCACTGTCACAGTACTGACGACACTGGCAGGGAAGGGGTTAACATCAGGGGCGATCAAATGGTTAAATATGTCCCTAGGGGGTGCTTTCTAACTGTGTGGGGGATGGTTGCTCTGTAGGAAAACTTAAATCCGAGTTCCTGCTTAGCAGAAACACAAGATCTCTACCTTCCCTACTAGCAGAACGGCGATTTTCCTTGTTTTCTGCCTCTCCCGGGAACGATTACCAGGTGCCAGCGGACATCGGGTCCTACGGACTCGCTAATTGGCTCTCACTGCGTCCAATCACAGCGAGAGCGGGTCGTCAGCAGCGGGCGTGCTTGCCCAGACCCGGACGAGCGAAATCCCGTACAGGTACGTGATTTTGCGCAGGAGAGCCGCCGCCCCACAGTATATGTACGCGCGGTGGTCAGCAAGTAGTTAAAGAGTAACTCCAACTTTGTTGAGAAAAAAAACATTCCCTTCTGGGTGATCTATGTATATTACTACAATTTTGACAAACTTTGTTGCAGATTCCTACCTTTTGTTATTCTGAAGAAATCCCTGTGTGTTTCTCTGTGTCCATGTGAGACTAATGGGAGTGGTTTTATAATTATCAACCAGCTGCTGCACCTGCAAAGCTCTAATGAAAAAACTGATGGGCCTGTATCCCAATGTGATTTCCCATTGGAAGTATCTTACCAAAAATTTAATTTTTGTTACAGGGGATGCCTGAAATCTGACTTAGTATCTTAGTGCAGACTTCTGGGAAAATCAGTGAGCCAATCACACAAGCAGGAAATGACATATCTGGGAGACATTCTGTACACATTATGTGTACAGAACACCTCCAGGTAGCCATATTGCATTGCATTTCACAGAAAATTACAGAGCTGCAGATTGAAAAGGAAAGCTCATTTTTAATAGAATTCAATTACAATATGACTTGTTTCGGAATTGTATTTGCTATATTTTTTTTTTTATTCGCAATTTTTTTTCCACAAGAGTGGAGTTACCCTTTAATGTTAACTGGTATATGTATAGATTGGTACTGTAAAAATACCTGGCAAAAACAAGTCATATTAGGTTTGGGTACTATTGATTTGATTTGTGAAAGAGCTCTGTGTAATCTCCTGCAACCAGATCCCAGAAAACACCTACAGGTAATAGGGCCAGTAGGGTGCAGAAGGCAAATATTTCTTGGGGTCTATTATATTTATATGTAGTACCCTCAGTGTACAGAGTGGGTACATCTAGTTGGCTCCTTTGTAGGCAGAGGAACTGAGGTTAATTTGATTTGTGTTAGCGTGAGCTCCAAGGGCTGGGTCTCTGTCACCTCCGCTTGGTTTCCAGAATGTGCTAGATAGTTCTGGAACTTAGAGGGTGAGGAACAGAAACTAACCCTGAATATAGTGAGGAGATAGGCCACAAATGTTCTAGAAGAGAAAGAGGAAACAATGCTTCTAAGTGTAGCATGATTAGACACTTTGATGGTCAAAAAGTAGGCAACTCACATAGATAGGAGAGATCGCACTTGGTAAAAACATGTACGCTCAGCTGTGTCATGCAGTCCCAGGTGATCCCACTGGGTGTCTCTGTGTACCAGGAGACACGCTGGCGGCCTTGCTTGTGGCTTCTGGTGCTTCCTACAGTGCTCGTGGAGGCTAAGAATGTTAGAGATTGCTTCTTAGGCCATGCTAAATAAATATGGTATACATACACCAGAGTTCCAGAATCACCGCCCTCAGGCTCCAAACATTAAAGAGGCACCCCACCTTACATATAATACATACAGTGCTGATATATATCAATAATTATGCAATAGAAATACAGGTAAAAAGACGGCAGTAAAAACAAGTATAAAACAAGCAGAAACAGCCTTATGTGACTCTAATGCCCCGTACACACGGTCGGATTTTCCGATGGAAAATATCTGATCGGAGCGTGTTGTCGGAAATTCCGACCGTGTGTGGGTTCCATCGGACATTTTCCATCGGATTTACCGACACACAAAGTTGGAGAGCAGGAGATAAAATTTTCCGACAACAAAATCCGATCGCATCAATTCCGACCGTGTGTGGCCTGTTCTGACGCACAAAGTGCCACGCATGCTCAGAAGAAATTCCAAGACGGAACAGCTCGTTCTGGTAAACTTAGCGTTCGCAATGGATACAGCACTTTCGTCACGCTGCAATGTTAAAAATGGTTTAATACAGCGCACTCTCTTCTTCTTTATAATGTGACAAGAATTAAGTAGTTTTGCTGCTCATATTCACACACACTTCTCACAAAGTTTTATTTTGGTTTTTTATTGGGATTCCCTGAATATATTGTTATTAGTTGTCACATCTGACAGAATGTTTTTTTATTTTTTTTATTTAATGTTTGGATTTTTTCCAAGGCTAATCTTTGTTCACTGTTATTTTTATTTTTACTCCAGAATATTTTTGTGTGTGTTTTGTGTGTCAAGTTACCCCAACACCATTGATATCTTTTATTATTTAATCTCCAGGAGATTGTTTGGTGTTGGTGTCCCTTGTTCATTTCACATTGTATATTTGAAATGTACCTGAATCCTCACAAACAAACTGTCATTTTTTAAGTAAAACACATAGGAGAGTATAATTCAAAACAAAAATCCTTTATTAAGGGATCAGAACCAAACAAAGAGGAAGGCAACACTGGATCAACATGAGAAATTAGCGAAGCCTGGGACCCCCACGGCAGACATCAATTCTTCAACATCAAAATTGGTGGCCTGAGGAGTCCATATGTAAGGGAGGGCAGTCTGGTCCAGAATTCGCAGAGATCCGGATAGCAGCAGATGACATCTGTGTCCCCAGGCTGTGGTACCACAAAAGGCTGCATCTTTGGGCCAACCAGACTGAACCCAGGGCAATCACTTTCTGGTCTTCCTTTCACGCTTCCTTCCGGGCTGTGGCTGTGCAGTTGAAGATTTGGCAGGAGGAGGAGTAGGACCTGGAGGAGGACTGGGAGGACCTGGAGGAGAGGGAGGACGAGGAGGAGGACCTGCAGGAGGAGGAGGAGGACCATCGCAAAGGTGTGTCTGATCTGTCATTTGGCCCCTCATACCTTTGTTAAGAGCCTCCAATATGAGCGCCTCACACAAGACTTGTTGGCCCTCCTCCATCCTCTGCATTTTATATGCAATGACGGCAGCAATGTCCTCCTCCACGGTCTGTCGTGCTCCCAGGACCTCTGTAGCCCTCTAAAAGAGTCCTCCGGTAGCCTCCTCTAGGGCACTCCTCCTACTGCCACTTTCTCTTTTCAGGGGGGGTGGAGGGACCTGCAGATCAGCCAGCCGGCTCGGCCCGGCCACCTCCTGGCTGAGACTTCCCTGTGTATGAAAAAGGGACATGGTTGTAATGTTTTGCATCATCAATCACAATCCTAAATTAGTACTCCCAACTAACATCTAGTTAACATCATTGATTGGACAAGCAGAAATATTTAGAGGAATGCTATACCTGGCTCAATCTGGGCTCCTCCACGTGTGGCCTGGAAGGCCCAGGTTGGGCGTCAGAAGCCTCAGCCGGGGGGGAAGGAAGCGTGGAAGGAAGACTGGAGAGGGATGGCCTGGGTTCAGTCTGGCCTGCCAAAAAATGCAGCCTGTCGTAGTACAACATCCTGGGGACATAGATGTCATCTGCTGCTCCGGATCTCTGTGAATCCAGGACTTTCTTGCGCTCCCTTAGATATGTGCTCCTCAGGCCACCAATGAAGATCTTTAAATAGGTGATGTCTGCCGTGGGGATCACCTGCTTCACAATTTCATACAATTGCACCAGTGCTGCCTTCCTCTTTGCTTGGTTCTTGAAATGGGGGTGTTTAATCTCCTACAGACAGGGCAGCTCCCTTAAGATATCTATGAATACTGACATGAAGTCATTGTCTTTCATTAGGATATCCATGTTCACTGCAAGATACAACACAAGACAAAGCCTAATGTCAGACAAAACTCTCCTAATCTTGTTACAATATAGGCTTCAATGTAGAAGCAGTATAGGCACAAGTTTGTCTCTTACCTTCGTTCTTACGATCGGCGCGTCCAATGCTCCTTCCTCCGCTCACAGATCGTACGTAATACGCACGCGTGTTACGCTTTATACACACTGCGCATGCGTGTAACTCCGCCCGCCCCTGACGTTCTTTCTAGTCTATTCCCCGCCCCTTTTCGTTCGGCGCAGTGGGTGAAGAGCACATGGGGGAGTTAGAGCAGGTGTGTGCTAATTATAGCAACGAGGAGGAGGAGGAGGAAAGCCCGGATCCGGACACGTCCCGATCCAGAAGGAGACGTTTTAAGGCCACAAATATGTCCTTTGGGGAGATGTTGGAGATGGTCGACATCATGAAGAAGTCCGACTATGACGGGAAGTATGGGCCTTACCCCAACCCCAACATCAGAAAGGCCAAGATCATGGCGAAAGTGATCAAAAGCCTTCACAAAAATTTCGGGGTACGAAGATCGAAAGATCAGCTCAGGAAGCGGTGGGCGGACCTGAAGTTAAGAGAGCCAGAGCAGTACCGAAAGATCCGGAGAGTGCTGCAAAAAAGTAAGTAGTTGTGCTGTGTTCCTATTCTTTCTGTCTTTATTGCGTTCGTGCTGCTACATATGCTTTTATTAATTGTAACGTTTAAAAGGGCAACTTTAATGTTCATGGGCCCATTATTCATTCGTATCAAACATTTTTCTTTCGGCCTCTAAAACACCATTGTTTAGGCCATATGCATTTTCCCACATTTTTTTTGGGCCTACTTGGATGCCAAATATTTGTTTGTGTAGATGGGTTTGTTACTAGAATGAAATGCCAACTAGATTGTGTGTAAGGAGAGGACACTGAGCAGCTGTTTTCACATCTGGACACTGGAGCACTAGTGTGGGACCCCAGAACACCATTTTTATTAGGGGGCCACACAGGTGCTCCAGTGTATACTATAGGGGGGGCTACATCTGTGAAGCTTGTACTAAACAGGTAAAGTATTGCAGCTTGACAAAGGGCAATAAAAAAAATACATCTTGGAACTCGGTTAAAATAGACAATTGTACCCCACTTCCAAGCAATGTTTCCTATTTCTAGTTCTGCCATCAAATATCTGTGTGCTAATTATACCATTTTTGTTTTACATAGGGGAGAAAAGACTCGGAGGACACCCCTCATCCGAGGAGACCAGAGACCCCCCACCTCTGGAAGAAGGTGAAATACCCCAAACCCAAGCTGAGCAGGAGGAAGAAGAAGATGTGGTGGAGATTGGCACCACAACAGGTGAGTGTCTGCGACCACAGACTCAGGTAAAAGAGATGGATGGTGGCAGATTTTTGAGACCTGTTTTTTTTTTCTTTCTCTCTTTTTAGGTGATCGTGATGTGAGGGATAGAGAACGTTTCACATCAGAAAGTGCCCAGATCCTGATCGGGGAGATCATGGGGTGTAATGCCGAACTGCAAAACATCCAGCAAAAAATCAATGATGTTATTAAAAAAAATAATAACATCATTGATGTTTTGGGGCGAATTTAAAACCCCACAAAATCACTTTTTGTATTGTGGTCCAATCTTTTAAATTTTTTTGCAATGTTTTGAAAAGCCAAATTTGGAGGATGCACACAGTGTGCCAACATGTGCTATCTGCCATCATGGGAGATCAATGGACGCGTTTTGGGGGTGCAACCCCTTCCTCAATTATAAAGTAGCATTGAGGAAGGGCTTGCTCCCCCAAAACACGTCCCTTGATCCCCCCTGATGGCAGATAGCACATGTTGACATTCCTAAATTGGTGTGCATCTTCCAAATTTGGCTTTTCCTGGGGTGATTTCCCCCCATCTGAACGCTATATCAAACCCAGTTCCTAAATACTGATGTCTGATATAGCCTTCAGGTTTTACCATATGTGTACTTTGTAAGTTCAAGTTTTTTGGCTTTCTTGTTGGTTTTACACAGGCCTGTTTTATCTGAAATGGACATTTCGATTTTTGATAATGCTACTGCAAAAATTGTTATACAACAAACATGTTGGTTTGTTTTAAAAACCTTTGGTAAATGCATATGTGATTGTGCAGGTATAAAAAAGTTGCTTACTCAAGAATGTGTGGATTATTGTGTCAACACTACAACACTTTTGGGGTGATGTAATTGCTGTTTTATGCAAAAATGGGGGTTATTTCCTAAGGGCAAATCCTCTTTGCACTACAAGTGCAGTTTCAGTGCAGTTGCAAGTGCACTTGTAGTGAAATGTGTTTTTGCATTTAGGAAATAACAGCCAACAGTGCTTTGTATAAGGTTACACAATCACGCCATTTTCTGCACTCAAAACATTTATGTCAGGGTCAGCTAAAATAAACACAAGCAGTAAATGTCCACAAAGAATTTCTTTTTTTTTTTTTATTATAAAAAGGCTTCACATATTGTCTGGCATATTGATAGCCCCCCTACCCGCAAAGAACTCCAGGTAGCGTAACCAGACATCACGGGCACTCAGGGAGGGCAAGCCAGGACGGCCACTTTCAAGCGCCGTCAGTGTGGTTTGATGTAGGATTCCGGCCTCAGGCCCAACTGAGCCAGCATAGTTGGCCGAATGTTTCCTTAAAAAGTTATGGAGAACACAGCACGCCAGTAAAATATGGTTCAGTTTATACTCCGCCATATGGATGGGTGTCAGAAATAGTCGGAACCGGCTGGCCAGGATTCCAAATGTGTTCTCCACCACTCTTCGGGCTCTGGCCAGCCGGTAATTAAAAACCCTCTGTTCCGGGGTGAGGGTCCTCATTGGGAATGGCCGCATCAGGTGGTCCCCCAGCGCAAATGCTTCATCAGCAACGAACGCGAATGGGAGTCCTTCCACATTGTCCTCTGGAGCTGGCAAGTCCAAGCTGCCATTCTGGAGACACCTGTAGAACTCCGTCTGGGCGATGACACCACCATCGGACATCCGGCCATTCTTCCCCACGTCCACATACAAGAAGTCGTAATTAGCCGACACCACCGCCAACATCACTATACTATTAAACCCCTTGTAATTATAATAGTACGACCCCGAGTTGGGTGGTGGGACGATGTGGACGTGTTTCCCATCAATTGCCCCTCCGCAGTTAGGAAAGTCCCACCGCTGGGCAAAGTGGGAGGCCACAGTCTGCCATTCCTGTGGGGTTGAAGGAAACTGTTGAGGAAAAAAAAAAACATTACTATTTTTTCACAGAAACCTGGCAAGCAGATTAGACACAAACATTATGGGTCAACCTCCAGATAGCATTTATTAAGGGGAATTTAACAACAACAAAGTATAAGGTACACCTATCATATTCCCCCTCCCCCCCTCTCATGGGCCATTTATAACATTATAGGGGGGGAGCTCTTGGACAGGTAACCCTCTTCACTTCATTTAGAGATGAATGCCTAAATAATGTGTATTACTTGGAACAGTCCCTCCTTAGTTACACTATTGGCAGCCCACTGGACAGGTAAGAAGTGTCATAATACAAAGATATAACTACACACTGTACACATTTGAGGACATTTGGACATTCTGCTATTACCTATCAAGATCATAATAGGATACAAGAACTTTAAACAGTACCATTGGAAAGTATACAGGCAGGCCCTTGCACTACATGCTTTGGGCAATTCATCCATAAATCTGAGCACTAAAGAGATGGGTATAGTGTGTATGGGTTTGGCAAAGTCAGCAGATAGATGATTGAGGATAGATAGAGAATTGGGATCAGCTGACTTAGCAGTTGGGGGAGGGAGGGTTACTAAAAATTATTTGGGGACACCACAAAAAAAAGCCTCTGGCACTCTGCCTGAATGAAAAGCTAAAATAACATTTCCAAACATTTTAGGGGGTGTTTGGGGTAAAGCACTACTATGGAGCAGATAAAATACATTGTTAAGTGACTACATGAGGTGAATATAGGGCCAGGAGAGACCATGCTGGGGAGGGCAAATATGTATGAAGGACCTAAAATAATAATTACATAAAAATCCAGCATGCATGAGAACAAAGGGGACATTCACAGCATATTACAAGCATGGTAATTAGGGAATGAGGAAAGAAATACAATACATTATCAAACATTCAATACAATAAAATGTGATATAAAAGGATAAAAATCTTACCTTCATATACTCCTTCTGCAGGACCTGTATGATGGCAGAACAGGTCTCTGGGATGATGATACCCAGAGCCTGGGGGGAGATGCCTGTCGAGAACTTCAAGTCCTGCAGACTTCTCCCTGTGGCCAAATACCGCAGGGTAGCGACCAACGTCTGCTCCGGAGTGATGGCTTGCCTCATGCAGGTATCCTGCCTGCTAATATAGGGGGTCAGCGAAGCCAACAAATGGTGAAACACGGGGTCCGTCATCCTGAGAAAGTTCCTGAAATCATCAGGATTATTCTCACGGATCTCACGGAGCAAAGGCATATGAGAGAACTGGTCATGCTGAAGCAACCAATTCTTGGTCCATGAACTCCTCCCCACCCTGTTCATGGACTGGACTTGTGTCAAGGTCAGGACCCCAACACCAAGCCCCCGCACAGCACGAACTCTACGAGGAGTAGGCATACGAAACATGGCTAGAAAACGGTCGGCTGCTCAGAACGAAGTAACAGAACGCACTGAAGAACAGCAAGGCCTGTGAAGAGCGACCTGAAAACCAGTAACGAATGAACAAGAATACAATGACTACCTAAAGCCACGCGGAACTTGCTTGCACGCACTGAAGAGCAGATACAAACCCACAAGCACAAACTGAACGGCAGAAAACGATCTGAAAGCCACGAGTCTGAAAAAGCGCGAATCGTCTCTCACCAAACTTTTACTAACACGAGATTAGCAAAAGGAGCCCAAAGGGTGCCGCGCTTGGTTCTGAACCGGCCTTTTCTAGCCTCGTCGTACGTGGTGTATGTAACCGCGTGGTTGGCGATCGGAAATTCCAAAAACTTTGTGCGACCGTGTGTAGACAAAACAAGTTTGAGCCAACATCCGTCGGAAAAAATCCTAGGATTTTGTTGTCGGAATGTCCGAACAAAGTCCGACCGTGTGTACGCCCTATTAGGGTTCTCACTTCAGGGCACCAAATATTTACTCTTGTTCATAAATGTTCTGGAGCCTGACCATATGGCAGCAGAGTCCAGGGTCCAGTTGCTTGGAGGGGACCCCTGTGCTTGGTGGCTTTGCCTTTGGGCAGAAGACAGGACAGGAGAAAGCCAGAAAGAGAACAGGAGCAGCAGAAGCCTCAGATCCTTTCCAGGCTTGGCTAGGCTTAGCTGAAGCTACCCTAACAGGCAAGATCGGGGCCAGTATAGCAGAAAGCCTGTGCAGCAGCCACCTGGACCTCAGGATTCACTATAGGGGGACTGAGTGAGTAACTTCTTTTCATCACACCCTAAGCCTGGATATAGGGGGCAGCAAGATGCTTTGCTTGCCCATGACCAAGGGACAACTTAGTGACAATTCACCACTGGGAAAAAATGTAAAATGTGGTGAAGCAGCGCTAAATAACTCTAAACCAATCCTTAAGTATAATGTGCTAATAGTAAAGTGCTGATAGTGTTCATTAAATAACTCTAAACCAATCCTTAGGTATAAAGTGCTAATAATAAAGTACTGATAATGTTCTCACTTCCCAATGTGCAAAACAGTGCAATACAATGGCATTCAAAATAAAATTATAAGTCAACAAAACAATACGAGGATAAGTGATCCAAAGTGTATCCAAAGTATCTAAAGGTACTATGCAATAATCTCTTTTGGAAATAAAAATATGTGCAAATAAGTGAAACAAAAGGGAGAGGGAAAGGAAACAGAGTCCAATTGCAGGTAAAATGATAGCCTTTAGATATCCTTCTCCAATCCACACCCTGTGTGTGCTAGCCTCTCACCTTAAAAATAGACCTAGATCTAGTCGTGCATCAACAGACGTATAACACCGATGTGTTCTTTTCCTCCTCCGTGGGTATATCCTGAACAGATGATCACTGCAGTATCAAGGCTGTTTCTCCATAAAATCCAAGTTCCACGACCAGCTCCTTTAAAATATTATCGTTAATTTCACAGCCGTTGCTGGCTGTCTCCTCTGCAGAGCTGCCACTGCTGGAGACTGGAGCTGCTTCAGAAAAGGTATGTATAGCGATTTCTTCTTTACAGGGCTAGAAAGGTTAGTCTTAGATCGTGGATGCCTCTGCTTCATCCCACACAGACCACATTTCCCCTCCTCTGCACAGGCCAGGGGAGTTCACATTAACATTTAGAGAACCGGAAACGGCCACTTTTGACACAATTTTGGGACCATTGACAATTCTACAACGATCAGTGCTATAAATATGCACGATTACTGTGTAAATGTCACTGGCAGGGAAGGGGTTAACACTAGGGGATGATTAAGGGGTTAACTGTGTTACCTAGGGAGTGATTCTAACTGTGGGGGGATGGGACTGACTAGGGAAAGAGACTGATCGGTGTTCCTATATACTAGGAACACACGATTGGTCTCCTCTTCCCTGACAGGACGTGGATCTGTGTGTTTACACACACAGATCCACATTCCTGCTCTGTGACGAGCTATCGCGGGTCACCAGTGGACATTGCGGCCACTGAGCACTCGCATCGGTTTTCGAGTGACCCGGTGGAGCGCGCGCGCCCCCTACAACGCCGGGAAGCTGAAGACGTCAAATGACGCCCACCCCGGATGGGAGAGCCACTCTGCGGGCGTCATATTTTAATGGCTGGGATGGGAAGTGGTTAAATAATGCCCGTATGCAATACTGAATTTACAGAGCAGGTTGGATGTGATCCATGTACAGTTTGCATCTCATGTTTCAGTTTTCAAACTTGAATGGAGTATACTTTTAAAGTGGACCTGAATTCAAAAAGTAAAGATTTGTTATATTATAGGTATCATCTAGAACAGTGGCGGCCTGTCCATAAGGGGCGCATGGGCGCCGCTCCCCCCATCCATGCGTCCGGCCCCCTAATCTACATGCGGGGCGCCAGATGCATGGATTCCAATGGTGGGGGGGTCTAAGCACGTGATTAGAGCCAGAGGCTCTAATAGGCTTCAAAAAAAGGGGGCTCGGGGAGCAGAGCACTGCGATCCGAGCCCACCCAGTTGTGTGACAATACCGAATGAATATTCGCTATTGTAACACTGATTCTGCCTCCCAGTCAATCAGGACCAGTTTCCAGATTGGCCGATAGGAGAAGCTACCCTATTGACCGAGGGAGGAGGAGGGAGGAGATGCATGGCGAGGGCACCGCCATGATGCAGAGGGCCCTGCCATGATGCCGAGGAGGAGTCGCACACCGAGCACACTGCCGTGATGCCAATAGAGGAAAAACAGGGGAAGCCAGCCGTCTGTCGCCCGGAGGGAAGCACTGCCCAGGGTAAGTGTTGTAGGTGACCGACAAAGGTGAACTTAGCCTTTCAAGGCTTATAACTGTATATCTACAGTATGAGAGCATCCAAGGCACAGCTGCTCTCTGCCTGCAGGTCCCACGAGATTTGGAGTGAAATTTGGTGATGTCACTCTTGTGCTGCTCGTTGTTGTCCTTGCTGAAGAGAAGACTGTACCCAAGGACCTGCAGTGAAAGCATCTTCCTGCTTCCACTTTATACATTCGGTTGACCTTTAGGATTATGGGTGGATTATAAGGCTGTATCGAATTCTAATTAGAAATAAGGCTGTATCCAATTTTCTCCTCACTTTTTTCACACAGCCTTATCCGAAATGTATGGGCATCATGTGCACTTACACAGGGGTTGATTTACCAACTTCAGAGTGCAAAATCTGGTGCAGCACCAATCTGAAACCAATCAATATCCATTTTTTTGTCAAAGCTTAATTAAACAAGCTGAAATTAGAAGCTGATTGGCTACCATGCAGAGCTGCACCAGAGCTGCACTTTGTTTTAGTAAATCAACTTCACATTTTTCTGTACAGTTTGGTCTAAATCTAGATTGTACAATGAGATGTGAACATGTGAGGCCAGATGGTTAACATGAGGTACACCCCTTTTTCATATACCTTTGGGTTTCCATTATTATAAGAAAAGGTACATTTTTTTTTTAAGAAAACAAGAAGGTTTATTGGTTATTTATTTATTTATTGTTGCAAGGGCTTACCGGAATACGTAATCATGTTCATCGATCTCCCTGCCTAGACCTGATGCATTGAGAATACCTCCATTCCCAACCACAGCACAGCTAATGCAGCTTGGAAAGTTGTCCTCATTTTTTTCAGCGAGAAGCAGTTGTTGGTCTGGGATCCACGGAAGAGCAGAAACCACCTGCTGAACCACTGAAACACATAATAATGAGCTAATTAGAAATTATATGACCGACCCGACCCGAAAGAGAAGTTCTCCATCCACACACCCTCCAACCCCCTGCCCAGAGAGAGAATTCAAGTGTAATAAATAAATAAGCCATATGAAGGTAATAATAATAATATCTATATTATTCATTTCAAAGTTTTGGTGTATGTAGGTTAGCGTATGGGCAATGCATACATGAGTTCACTGTGCATAGGTTATATTTGTGCTATTATGTATTAAGTGTGTTAAATGTATTGGGTAGGTGCACTGTGCATGACTGTGCATGAAGTGTATTAGTTCTGTACACGGGGTATATAGGGCTCCTTGTGAACTCAGCTCAGGCCAGTGAGTGGATGTGCAGGGGTATCAGTGGATGTACAGAGGTATTAATGGATGTACATGGGTGCAGGGGTATCAGTAGAGTTACAGGGGTATCAGTGGATGTACAGTGGTATCAGTGGATGTACAGGAGGCATCAGGGGGTTAGGAGTAAGCGAGGAAGAGATCGGGGTCAGTAGTAAGTGGTGCAGAGATCATAGGTCAGGAGTAAGTGATGCAGAGTTCAGGGGGTGAGGAGTAAGTGAGGCAGTGTTTAGGGGGTCAGGAGTAAGTGAAGCAGAGTTCTGGAGGTCAAAAGTAAGTGAGGCAGAGTTCAGGGGGCTAGGAGTAAGTAAGGCAGATTTTAGGGGTCATAAGTAAGTGAAGCAGAGTTAAGGGGGTTAGGAGTAATTGAGGCAGCGTTCAGGAGATCATGAGTAAGTGGTTCAGAGTTAATGGGGTCAGGAGTAAGTGAGGCCGAGTTCAGGGGGTCAGGGGTAAGTGAGGCAGAGTTCAGGGGGTTAGGAGTAAGTGAGGCAGAGTTCAGGGGTCAGTAGTAAGTGGTACAGAGATCTGGGGTCAGAAGTAAGTGAGGCAGAGTTCAGGGGGTCAGGAGTAAGTGAGACAGAGTCCAGGGGGCAGGAGTAAGTGAGGCAGAGTTCAGGGGGTTAGGAGTAAGTGAGGCAGAGTTCAGGAGGTCAGCAGTAAGTGAGGCAGAGTTCAGGGGGTCAGGAGTAAGTGAGGCAGAGTTCAGGGAGTCAGGAGTAAGTGGGGCAGAGTTCAGGGGGTTGGGAGTAAGTGAGGCAGAGTTCAGGGAGTCAGGAGTAAATGAGACAGAGTTCAGGGGGCAGGAGTAAGTGAGGCAGAGTACAGGGAGTTAGGAGTAAGTGAGGCAGAGTTCATGGGGTCAGGAGTAAGTGAGACAGAGTTCAGGGGGCAGGAGTAAGTGAGGTAGAGTTCAGGGGGTTAGAAGTAAGTGAGGCAGAGTTCAGGAGGTCAGGAGTAAGTGAGGCAGAGTTCAGGGGGTCAGGAGTAAGTGAGGCAGAGTTCAGGGAGTCAGGAGTAAGTGGGGCAGAGTTCAGGGGGTTAGGAGTAAGTGAGGCAGAGTTCAGGGGGTCAGGAGTAAGTGAGACAGAGTTCAGGGGGCAGGAGTAAGTGAGGCAGAGTTCAGGGAGTTAGGAGTAAGTGAGGCAGAGTTCAGGAGGTCAGGAGTAAGTGAGGCAGAGTTCAGGGGGTCAGGAGTAAGTGAGACAGAGTTCAGGGAGTCAGGAGTAAGTGGGGCAGAGTTCAGGGGGTTAGGAGTAAGTGAGGCAGAGTTCAGGGGGTTAGGAGTAAGTGAGGCAGAGTTCAGGGGGTCAGGAGTAAGTGAGGCAGAGTTCAGGGAGTCAGGAGTAAGTGAGGCAGAGTTCAGGGGGTTAGGAGTAAGTGAGGCAAAGTTCAGGGGTCAGTAGTAAGTGAGGCAGAGTTCAGAGGGTTAGGAGTAAGTGAGGCAGAGTTCAGGGGGTCAGGAGTAAGTGAGGCAGAGTTCAGGGAGTCAGGAGTAAGTGGGGCAGAGTTCAGGGGGTTAGGAGTAAGTGAGGCAGAGTTCAGGGGTCAGTAGTAAGTGAGGCAGAGTTCAGGGAGTCAGGAGTAAGTGGGGCAGAGTTCAGAGGGTTAGGAGTAAGTGAGGCAGAGTTCAGGGGGTCATGAGTAGGGATGAGCCGAACACCCCCCTGTTCGGTTCGCACCAGAACATGCGAACAGGCAAAAAATTTGTTCGAACGCCTGAACACCGTTAAAGTCTATGGGACTCTAACATGAATAATCAAAAGTGCTAATTTTAAAGGTTTATATGCAAGTTATTGTCATAAAAAGTGTTTGGGGACCTGGGTCCTGCCCCAGGGGACATGTATCAATGTAAAAAAAAGTTAAAAACGGCCGTTTTTTCGGGAGCAGTGATTTTAATAATGCTTAAAGTGAAACAATAAAAGTGTAATATTCCTTTAAATTTCGTCCCTGGGGGGTGTCTATAGTATGACTGTAAAGGGGCGCTTGTTTCCCGTGTTTAGAACAGTCTGACAGCAAAATGACATTTCAAAGGAAAAAAAGTCATTTAAAACTACTCATGGCTATTAATGAATTGTCGGTCCGACAATACACATAAAAGTTAATTGATAAAAACAGCATGGGATTTCCCCACAGGGGAACCCCGAACCAAAATTTAAAAATAAAATGGCGAGGGGGTCCCCCTAAATTCCATACCAGGCCCTTCAGGTCTGGTATGGATATTAAGGGGAACCCCGCACCAAAATTTTAAAAAAATGGCGTGGGGGTCTTCCTCAAAATCATTTTAAGGGGAACCCCACGCCAATTTTTTTTTTTTTAAATGGCGTGGGGTCCCCCCAAAAATCCATACCAGACCCTTATCTGAGCATGCAAACTGGCAGGCCACAGGAATAGAGGGGGGATGAGAGAGCGACCCCCCTTCCTGAACTGTACCAGGCCACATGCCCTCAACATTGGGAGGGTGCTTTGGGGTAGCGGCCCCCCAAAGCACCTTGTCCCCATGTTGATGAGGACAAGGGCCTCATCCCCTCAGCCCTTGGTCAGTGGTTGTGGGGGTCTGCGGGCGGGGGGCTTATCGGAATCTGGAAGCCCCCTTTAACAAGGGGACCCCCAGATCCCCCCCCGTGTGAAATGGTAATGGGGTACAAAAGTACCCCTACCATTTCACAAAAAAAGTGTCAAAAATGTTAAAAATGACAAGAGACAGTTTTTGACAATTCCTTTATTTAAAGTCTTCTTTCCGTCTTCTTTGGGTCTTCTTTCTTCCTTCTTCCTTCGGTTTCTTCCTCCATCTTCTTCTTCCTCTGGTTCTTCCTCCGATCTTCTGCTTCTTGCTCCGGTGTTCTCGTCCGGCATCTTCCTCTGCGCATCTTCTTCCCTGCTTCATTCTTTGGCTGCTCCGCATCCATGGGAGGCTCCCGCTGTGTGACGCTTTTCTTCTTCTGACACTTCTTAAATAACGGGGTCAGGAGTAAGTGAAGCAGAGTTCAGGGGGTCAGTAATCGGTGGTGCAGAGATCAGGGATCAGGAGTAAGTGAGGCAGAGTACAGTGGGTTAGGAGTAAGTGAGGCAAAGTTTAGGTGTCAGTAGTAAGTGGTGCAGAGATCAGGGGTCAGGAGTAAGTGGTGCAGAGTTCAGGGGGTCAGAAGTAAGTGGTGCAGAGTTCGGGAGGTCAGGAGTAAGTGAGGCAGGGATCAGGAGGTCACTATAAATTCTTTTACCCCCCCTCTGCCAGTATAAATCCTCCATCACCCACCCAAAAAAAAAACAACCCACATGCACAAGCATGGATCCTGCCCTCCCTATATTATTAGGCACCCCCTTTCTGTAGTAATCCCACCATAAATCCTCCTATTCCCTCTGCTTCTGTGTTTCTTCTACTCTTTAACTGCATACCCTACACCACATTCTTCTTTACCTCCATCCTCGCCACTCCCCTCTCCATACACAGACTTCAGACGGCTCGATGGCATGAAGGGACTTGTTTTTATTCCCAGGCTCCTCCTCGTGTTCTATCAGAAGAGCCATGGACTCGGGGAAGCTTCCCTGGTAAGACAGTCCGAAAGAGATTGTGAAGGTACCATGGGGCAGGACTTGGATCACAGGACTAGTGATGCATTGCTTCTGGCGCCCCTCCCCCGCCCCCTTCACTTTACTGTAGCTGTGTACCATCCCAGGGTGTCTTGCCGAGAAAGTTCCCTCGCTGGATAAGGACCCCCCTGTACTGCACATGCGCTGCACTTGCACAGTACGAACGACTACGGATCCGCCGAAAGTCTCCAAAGTTGAACAGCTGATCATCAGCTCTACACGGCGCCTGCGCACTGAGTCCAGGTTCAAGCTCCACCATCCAAGTGGACATAGAGTTTGAATAAAACTATGCCGAGCAGTACAGCAATGCGGGCTCACACTGAGCAGCCAGTGGTGTGTGAGTTCAGGCGGCTCGTGTGTATGCAGCTCAGTCTGTGTGCATACAGTAATTTGGCTTGGCTGCCGACGGTGCCTTCCCTCCAGTTGGCACCTGGGGCATATGCCCTCCCCGCCCCCCTCCCCCCTAGTTTTGACCCTGTTTGATCTGACCTGTGTTGAAAAATTGTGCTCTAATCGGACCTTTGCATTTATATATACAGTAGTTCTAAACTGCCCATATACAGTATAATCTTTTGTGCTCATGTACAGCTTTGTACCCAGACATGGCTGGCCATCCATGAGGGGATGTAAGTAAAATTGAACAGCCAATTTGATTCTTACTTTTATTTAAATCTAATCATTAAATAAGCAACGGGAAAAAAAAGAATGGTTGTTCTTGCCAAAAAGAATATCTTCAGACACATTGGTAACATTTGGCAACCTTTGTGTCCAGTCTTTAGATGTGGAGGTTGTATTAGTGTTCTTTTTTAAAGTTTTTAATCCCCCTTCTTTCAACTTAATTTGGCCACTAACCCACTTCCAGTCCTAGGATGACAAAGCTTACTCACCCTTCTGTATCAGGACAAAAGAAACAAGATAGGACCACAGTATCCCGCTCCTCTTTTATTCTCCATAACAAAGAGAGGTGTAGTTACTGTACGTAGTCCTAAGAGCTGCCGTTAGGTAAATATGTGGTTCTAGACAGCCTAAGACAAGGCCTTTTTACGGTGACGCACAATGATAAATCCATATGCAATTATTCCCATACCGCCTATAGATCCCTCCCCCTGAGTGTCACGCTAAGCAACATAACTCAAGTGTATTGTCCCCTACTCTGCATTCTCAACAGCACAAAGAGTGAGGGAACTACAATTCCAACAGTCAGGGACAGCTGAACAGATACAAGTGTACCACAGTTGTACGTTTTATTGGTTGATAGGGGTTACTGTCCTTAAAGCCCATCTCTGTCCTTTAGAAATGAAGGTGCAGGTATTTTTTTGGGGGGGCGGGGGGGGGACTTGGCAGTCCATTCAAATAAAGTGCCTTAATGCAATGCACATGCAATATAACACATATTAATGCACATGTTACCTTACAAAAATAATAAAAATAAAGTTGCGCTATATGTGGATATGAAAAAAACATACATAGTATGTACAGAAACATGATATAGTGAGCAATAAATAGTGACGTGAAAAATTACATCCAAAATGCATCAAATACAACGTAATATCCACATTGAGTAGTGAGTGTAACATAAATCAATATATACAGGTGAGTAAATTCCAAATCAGGAGATGAAATGTTAGGAAGCTCCCTGGGGCATGGATGGTTGAAGGATGGATCACAGTGTCAGGATGGCAGTCTGTGTGTAGAGACCCTTACCGGAAAAGGTGGACCCCCTCCAGCGCAGGGTCATTAGAGCAGACAGGTAACCCTCTGTGGGGGACTGTAGGACCTCCTGATAGGTAGTGTCTCCGATTTCTGGATCCCTTCAGAAGTTGGATGGAGGTGTCATGCCGGGATATGGATAAAAAACCCAAAGGCTTGTCTGACTCTGAAATGAAACCACTTCGGCTCCGGACCCCAAGTGGAAAAGCGAGACAAGGGATGCTGATCATGTAGAATGATCAAAAGACATGTCTGGAGACGAGTGAGGCTAAGATGGTGCCCACTCGTCTCCATGACACTGCTGGGCGGAAGCGACGTCAAAACGTCACTTCCGTCCACGCCTCTTAAAAGCACATTTTTTCAAATGTCATTTTTTTAAATGACTTTTTTTTTTTTTTTATTGCATTTTAGTGTAAATATGTGATCTGAGGTCTTTTTGATCCCAGATGTCATATTTAAGAGGTCCTGCCATGCTTTTTTCTATTACAAGGGATGTTTACATTCCTTGTAATAGGAATAAAAGTGACACCATTATTTTTTTCTAAAACAGTGTAAAAATAAATAAAATATTGTAAAATAAATAATAAAAATAAAATGTTTTTTTTTTAACCCCCCCCCCCGTCCCGAGGAGCTCGCGCGCAGTAGCGCCCGCATATGAGAACGGTGGTCAAATCACACATGTGAGGTATCGCAGCAACCGGTAGAGTGAGAGAAATAATCCTAGCCCTAGACCTCCTCTGTACCGGAAAATATGCAACCTGTAGAATTTTTTAAACATCGCCTATGGAGATTTTTGAGGGTAAAAGTTTGACGCCATTCCACGAGCGGGCGCAATTTTCAAGCGTGACATGTTGGGTATCAATTTACTTGGCGTAACATTAAATTTCACAATATAAAAAAAAATTGGGCTAACTTTACTGTTGTCTTATTTTTATATTCAAAAAAGTGAATTTTTTCCAAAAAAAGTGCGCTTTTAAGACCGCTGCGCAAATACGGTGCAAAAAAAAGTATTGCAACAACCGCCATTTTATTCTCTAGGGTGTTAGAAGAAAAACCATATATAATGTTTGTGGGTTCTAAGTAATTTTCTAGCAAAAAAACCTGTTAAAACATGTAAACACCTAAAATCCAAAACGAGGCTGGTCCTTAAGTGGTTAAAACATGCGGATCACCGCAAAAGACAAATACAAACAAGTAAAAAGCTGGCTGAACAAACAAAATAAAAAACACCCGCGTGCCGGGGTCACATTTGGCGTGATGGCGTCAGCACAACGAACCGCCCTACATGTTTCGCAATACCTTGCGTCTTCCTGGGGCAGGCCCAGTGTGGACATTACTACTCACTACTAAATGTGGACATTACGTTGTATTTGATGCATTTTGGATGTAATTTTTCACGTCACTATTTATTGCTCACTATATCATGTTTGTGTACATACTATGTATGTTTTTTCATATCCACATATAGCGCAACTTTATTTTTATTATTTTTGAAATTTCTACCATAGAGAAATTAGATGGTCTTTAGTTGCTGCTTCCATATAATCTAGCGCGGTATTTTTTTCCTTTTACATGATACCTTACACCAGAACAAAAATTTATGAAGGGGGCCTTATGATGCATTTACGTCTGCTGCCTTTTAGTAGACATGTGCAATTTGTTTCCGAATTAGTTTTTTAACGAATTTTGACAAATTTATTATTTCTGAAATATCTGAACTAACGAAAATCCATTTAACCTGTTTAGATCTGCACTATAGCCAAATGACGGCTACAGTGCGGATCGGCTTTGCCGGGAGGCCATCTATTGACATCCTCCTCTTTCAAAGATGGCCACAGCCACCTGAAGGGGGTGCGCGCTGTGATCACCCGAGTCAATGAGGCTCGGGTGATCACAGATCTGAGTAAGGAGCCGATCCCGGCCCCTTATAACGTGATCAGCTGTCAGCCAATGATCACGTGATCAAAAGAAAAAAGGGTAAAAGGAACTAAAACACTCTGTTGGCAAATATAATTAGTAGACTGAAGGCAGAATTAAGCCCTGTCTTAGTAGATCTACAGACGATTGCTAACACCAAATATAGTGGGTGTGTTCCTCTGGATTCATGGAACATATGACAAAAAAACAGAGAAAAAGGTGAATTCTTCAATGAGGAACATGCAGTAGTCAGATCATGAAAATATTATTTATTGAAAAAAACTCACTTTAACACCAATCCAGAGAAAGATATCCTGAAAAAACAGGTACCATCACCAATTTAAAAATTGACAACTAGGTCATACACAGACGCAGATGGCCACCTAACCAAGCCAACCAATCACACCACATCTATAAACTCATGCATGATAATGTAATACATAAAACTGCAATTAGATACACAGATAAGCTAGAGTCCATAGATTCCAGGAAACAGCAACAAGTAGCGTTGAGGATTCCCCGGATAGTGTTGGATAACTGACGTGATCGGCCCAGTGGGGATCTTTGGGGAACGGGAAACCCAGGACAATTCACTGGGAGGGAGGAGGGGAGGAGGAGAGAACGGCCCTTCAGGTGGAAGCCAGGGACAGAGGGACCAGGGGCTAGTTCAGCAATGGCTGAGAGGATATGCAGGGGTACACGACTGTGTAATGGCAGTCTCTCTGATTGAGTAATGGTTCACTGGAGGCCAAATCTGGTGAGAGGACAGAAGATGAAAATATACGAGGTTGGGGAGTGGTGAAGTAAGGGCTTGGGACAAGCTGGATGGCTTACTGGATGGACCGGATAGCATGTGGTGGACACCAAGTGATCATAAAGAATAACCGTCCCCAGCTGGGGATATGAACAGGTAAGGTCTCACCCGGAGCTGGCTGCGGTCCACGTCAGGAGCAGACGACTCCCAGACTCCCAGTTGCAAGTTCCGTCCCTTATGGGAGCATCCTCAATAGGTATCCAGTAGCGGTGTCTTGAGAATGAGGTAGATAGAAAAGTGAATGCAGCAAATAACACCGACTCTCCTCACACAGTAAGCTCCCCTCGTGCTGTTCCCGCGGGCTGATTCAAACAGCCAATACGTTCCCGGGCCAATGATGTCAGGGCTGGTGGGTGGAACTGCAGGTCTGAAGGAGCGCTATGGACAGCGTGATGGCGTCCCAGTGAATTGTCCTGGGTTTCCCGTTCCCCAAAGATCCCCACTGGGCCGATCACGTCAGTTATCCAACACTATCCGGGGAACCCTCAACGCTACTTGTTGCTGTTTCCTGGAATCTATGGACTCTAGCTTATCTGTGTATCTAATTGCAGTTTTATGTATTACATTATCATGCATGAGTTTATAGATGTGGTGTGATTGGTTGGCTTGGTTAGGTGGCCATCTGCGTCTGTGTATGACCTAGTTGTCAATTTTTAAATTGGTGATGGTACCTGTTTTTTCAGGATATCTTTCTCTGGATTGGTGTTAAAGTGAGTTTTTTTCAATAAATAATATTTTCATGATCTGGCCAATGATCACGTGATGTAAACAGAGGATCGGTAATCTTTTTTTTTCTTCTCACGCTGACAGCGTGAGAAGAAAAAAAGCCGATCGCCGGATTCTGTTTGAAGGGACATCGGTCCCAAAGAGGAAGAGCCTCTGTGCCCACCAGTACCGCCTGCCAATGCCAGCAATAAGTGCTACGAATCAGTGCCCACAGTGCCCACCAATCCGTGCCCACAGTACATCAGTGCCACCTATCATGGCCCACAAGTGCCACCTATCAATGCCCACCAGTGGTGCCAATCAGTGCCTCATCAGTGCTACCTAGCAGTGCTGCCTATCAGTGTCACCTACCAGTGCCGATCAGTGCCCATCACTGCCACCCATCAGTGCCCATCACTGCCACTGATCAGTGCCAGCTATCAGTTCCACCTATCAGTTCCACCTATTAGTGCCCTTCAGTGCCACCTATCAATGCCCTTCAGTGCCACCCATCAGTGCCACCCATCAGTGCCCACCAGTGCTGCCTATTAGTACCCATCAGTGCCGCCTTATCAGTGCCCATCAGTGCCCATCAGTACAGCCTTATCAGTGCCCATCAGTGCAGCCTATCAGTGCCCATCAGTGCAGCCTGTCAGTGCACATCAGTGTAGCCTCATCAACGTACATCAATAAAGGAGAAAAATGACCTGTTTGCAAAATGTATTAACAAAATATAAAATGGTTTTGTTTTTTAATGTTAAAAATCTGACTTTTTTCATTTTTTTTAACAAAAACAGAAAAACCCAGAGGTGTTCAAATACCACCAAAAGAAAGTTCTATTTGTGGGAAAAAAATGAAAAAATTTCATTTGGGTACAGTGTTGTATGACCGCGCAATTGTCGTTCAAAGAGTGACAGCACTAAAAGCTGAAAATTGGTCTGGGCAGGAGGGGGATTTAGGTGCTCAGTAAGCAAGTGGTTAATGAATCTTTCTGAATATTCATAAATTCTAATATTCGAAAATTCGGAAATCCGAAAACCCCAAAAATGCGAAAATCTGAACTAATAATAATTAATTAATAATTAATAACTAATATTACCACTTAAAGACCAAGCCTGTTTCTGAGATGTGGTGTTTACAAGTTAAAAACAGTTTTTTTCTGCTAGAACATTATATTTTTTTTTTCTAACACCCTAGAGAATAAAATGGTGTTGCAATACACTTTTTTGAATTAAAAAATAAGACAACAGTAAAGTTAGCCCAATTTTTTTTTATATTGTGAAAGATAATGTTACACCGAGTAAATTGATATGGCGACAAACTATTACCCTTAAAAATCTCCATAGGCAACATTAAAAAAATTCTACAGCTTGCATGTTTTGAGTTACAGGGGAGGTCTAGGGCTAGAATTATTGCTCCCGCTCTAACGATCGCGGCGGTACCTCACATGTGTGGTTTGAACCCCGTTTCCATATGCCGGTGCTACACATGTATGCGTTTGCTTCTGCACACGAGCTTGGCGGGACGGGACAGGTTTAAATTTTTTTTTTATTATTATTTATTTATGTTAACTTAGATTTTTTATTTTCACACTGTTCTTTAAAAAAAAATGGTGTCACTTTTATTCCTATTACAAGGAATGTAAACATCCCTTGTAATAGAAAAAAAGCATCACAGGACCTCTTAAATATCAAAAGACCTCAGATCTCATAGTTACATGAAAATGTAAATAATAAAAAAAAAATTTCATTTGAAAAACGAAAAAAAAAATGTCCCTTTAAGAGCTATGGGCGAAAGTGACGTTTTGACGTCGCTTCTGCCCTGCAATGATGTGGAGACGAGTGGGGGTCATCTTCCCCTGACTCATCTCCATACAAAGCCAGCAAGAGGACGCGATCGCCTCTGCCGCTGCCGCGGTGGGAGGGGGGCTTCACTTCTCACTCAAAGTGATCTTGCGGAGAATCCGCCGCAGAGACCACTTTTATTTGAAAGCGGACCGCCCGCTGAAGAAGAGCTAGCTGCTGCTATAACAATGATATTCCTCTTTAAAGTAGTGACGTAAAACGACGGCGGGCAGTCCGTAAGTGGTTAACTTAACTATTACTAACTATTAAATTATAGGTATTGGAATTTCCTTTCAAATTTATATTACGAAAGTTACGTTCTGAGCGAATGGAATGCAACGAATTAATAATAATAAATAACAATAATAATAATAATAACGAAAACATTTTATTATTATTATTTATTATTAATTTGTTCCGTTCCATTTGTTTAGATGCAGCATTTGTTATTTCGCATAATTCGTAACTTTGGATAAATTTGTATTTGTTACGTTCACTAACAGCCAAATTTGAAAGGAAATTCCAATACCTACAATTTAATAGTTAGTTATTATTAGTTAGTTAGTTATTCTTTTGACTTTTCTGATTTTTTTTCTTATTTTCGGATTTTAGAATTTACAAATTTATGAATTGCGATCATAACGAATGATCCAAAAAACGAAAAAAAGACAAAACGAATGAAACGAAAATGAACAATTTTTTTGGCAGTGCATATGTCCACCTTTTAGTGTGTTGTGGGTGTGGTATGTTAAGAAATTGGTTGGAGCAGGTCAGATGAGGGGGATAGGGGGAAGTAAATTTGCTTGGAGAAAGACTTTAACCTGCTAATTCAGAAGTTGCCACCTTTGCTAGCAGAGGAGAGAAGTCAAAGTCTCTTCTCCAGATTACTCAGATCTATTTTTTTGCATACCTGTTTAAGGAAGAGTTTTCATAGCACACAGAACTTGCATAAAACTCCACCAGCTGGCTGCAAATAGTAAATGTGAAATATTTATATGCGATATTTACCTTATTGATAAGGAATTGAACAATCAAGTTTTATTTTTTAGTGCAGTATATATTATGTGTAGTGGGTGCCGCTCAACCGCCTGCGGCCCTGCACCTCCCGCTGGCCATGCCAGCAGACGCTTGCTGACAGGTTCAGAGGGAGAGCGAGCCTGTCAGCAGCTGCGGGGAAATTCTCCCCCCTCCCTGTTTTTCCAGCTACAGTGTGCGAGCAATGTTCATACAGAGACACAGCCGCCAGTTCTGCTCCCTCTCCTGCTTTCTTATTGGCAGGAGGAGGAGAGCCAATTATCTGGCAGGACTGCAGGACCAGGGAATTATGGGACATGTAGTCCCCATAGTAATCCCTGGGGAAAGATTTCACACCTCAGCATGCCCGGCGGTAGAGGGGAGTAAGCAGAGAAAGGAACACCAAGGGGTTGCCTGGGAGCTAGGCAGAGACCCTGAGGGGAGAGGAAGACCGGACGCAGGAGAAAAGGTGCTGTCATCAAGGGTCAGTGTGCTGTTTCCTGCTACAGATCTACGGCCCGTCGTGGACATCCCAACAGAGAGGGACCCCGGTGCATCTCCAGGCACATCTACATTGATGTTCCAGTAGTGGGGTAGCCAGTCAGGCTACCGCAAGAGCCTGCTTGCCAGGATATCTCCTTTGGACCATGGTCACAGGATTGGTCTGCGGGTACTTTCCCACCTTATGAATACAAACAAAAGACACTGCATGCAGACAACGTTTTTTTTTTTTGCCTGCACCCATAGAACCTGAGTCACACTTACACCCTGCTAAGCAGTCAGTGTCCACCTTGCCTACCCAGATACTGACAGCATACTGTATTTTCTCTCTGCCAAACAGGATACCTAAGTGCATCAACCAAGAGCTAGCTAAAGACACAAGGCCTTCTTCCCTTCTAAACTACAAGCTATTTCCAGGGCCGGACTGGCCTACCGGTATACCGGGAAATTTCCTGGGGCCACTTTGATCTGTGGCTGCAGGCTGCAGCACACCCCACAGTGAGGCCACATTGATCAAGCTGCATTTGATGAACACAGTGAGGTTGCATTCATGGGCACTTTAAAGCTGCATTTGATGGGCATAGTGAGGCTGCATTGACGGGCACAGTGAGGCTGCTTTGGGGCCACTTTGATCTGTGGCTGCAGGCTGCAGCACTCCCCACCTCCTCTTGTTTGTCATGGAGCTGGGTCTGTGTGTGTTGTCGGTGGTGCTGTAACAAGGTTCTGCCCCCCTAGAACGACTCGTGTGATAGTAGATGGAACACTGATTGAATCAGTGTTCTGCCTATCACATGAGGGAGGCGGGACCTTGTTACAGCACCATCGACAACACACATAGACCCAGCTCCATGAAGCACAGCCGGAGATGCCCACTGTGTGTGTGATCCAGGGCAGGCATCGGTGAGTCTGTACTCATGGACAGTGAGGCTGCATTTGATGGGCACAGTGAATCTGCATTGATGGGTAGTGAGGCTGCATTCATGGTCACAGTGAGGCTGCATTCATGGTCACAGTGGGGCTGCATTAATGGTCACAGTGAGACTGCATTCATGGTCACAGTGAGGCTGCATTGATGGGCAGAGTGAGGCCGCATTGATGGGCAGAGTGAAGCCGCATTGATGGGCAGAGTGAAACCGCATTGATGGGCACAGTGGGCTGCAATCATGGGCGCAGTGAGGCTGCATTCATGGGAAAAGTGAGGCTGCATTCATGGGAACAGTGAAGCTGCATTTGATGGGCACACTGAGGCTGCGATGATGGGCACAGTGAGGCTGCATTGATGGGCACAGTGAGGCTGCATTCATGGGCACCGTCAAGCTTTATTTGATGGGCACTAAGAGGCTGCTATGATGGGCATAGTGAGGCTGCATTTATGGGCAGTGAGGCTGCATTCATGGGCACAGTGAAGCTGCATTCATGGGCACAGTGAGGCTGCATTCATGGGCACGGTGAGGCTGCATTGATGGCCACAGTGAGGCTGCATTCATGGGCACAGTGAGGCTGCATTAATGGGCACAGTGAGGCTGCATTGATGGACACAGTGAGGCTGTGATGATGGGCACAGTGTGGCTGCATTCATGGGCACAGTGAGGCTGCATTGATGGCCACAGTGAGGCTGCATTCATGGGCACAGTGAGGCTGCATTCATGGGCACAGTGAGGCTGCTATGATGGGCACAGTGAGGCTGCATTGATGGGCACAGTGAGGCTGCATTGATGGGCACCGTAAAGCTGCATTTGATGAACACAGTGAGGTTGCTTTCGTGGGCACTGTAAAGCTGCATTTGATGGGCACAGTGAGGCTGCATTGACAGGCACAGTGAGGCTGCATTGATGGGCACAGTGAGGCTGCATGGATGGGCATGGTGAGGCTGCATTCATGGGCACCGTGAAGCTGCATTTCATGGGCACATTGAGGCTGCGGTGATGGGCACAGTGAGGCTGCATTCATGGGCACCGTAAAGCTGCATTTCATGGGCACAGTGAGGCTGCATTCATGGGCACAGTGAGGCTGCTTTCATGGGCACCGTAAAGCTGCATTTCATGGGCACAATGAGGCTGCATTGATGGGCACAGTGAGACTGCATTGATGGGCACAGTGAGGCTGCATTTATGGGTACAGTGAGGCTGCATTGATGGGCACAGTGAGGCTGCATTTATGGGCACAGTGAGGCTACATTTGATGTGCAGTGGTAGGCTGTATTTGATGGGCACTGGTTGGACTGCATTTCATGGGCACGGGTGAGGCTGCATTAATCTCTTGTACCATATCTGCAGCCTCCAATTATCTCCTGTATCCTGTCTGCAACCGCTGACCATCTCTTGTATCATGTCTGCAACCTCTGACCATCTCTTGTATCATGTCTGCATTCTCTTACCATCTTTAGTATGATTTTCTCAGTCTCTAACCATCTACTGTACCATGCCTGCAGCCTCTGACACCTCCTGTATCACGTCTGCAGCCTCTAACCATCTCCTGTATCACATCTGCAGCCTCTAACCCTCTCCTGTATCATGTCTGCAGCCTCTAACCATCTCCTGTATCATGTTCGTAGTCTCTGATCATCTCTTGTCTTATATCATGTCTGCAGTCTCTGCAGTCTGGAGAGGAGTCAAGAGTGGGAGTGCTGCTGGGATGGGGGTTATGGGAGAAGTCAGACGTGTGTGGACTGTGGAGAGGAGACTATAGGATTAAACCAGAGCCACCGAGCTGGAACTGACTGACTTAGCAGTGCACGGTGCACCTGAGAGGAGGTCAGTGGCAGCGGCGCAGGCCAGTCTGAGGGGGGTGTCACTGATGTAAGGGGGAGAGAATATAATAATGTAAGGGGGCACTGATATAAAGGTTTCCCCCTTATATCTGTAACCCACCCCCTTACCTTAGTGTATTCTTTCTGCGGAAGGTGGTCTCTGGTCACCAGAGTCGCCCCCCCCACGTTCTCAGAGTTCCTGGGGTTTCCCCTGATGATTGACCACTTTTACCACTTTTACTGGAATTTGCTTTTATATTTATAAAGCCCTATGTGCTTTCATATCTGTCTTCGCTATATATAACACACTCTTCAAATGTGCTTTGAAATTCATGGTTTTCCCTTTCATGAACAAGAAAATAATGCCGTTATGATGTTGGGCTGGTATAATAATGCTATGGTATGACATTTTTTCCAGGGCTAGTTTTTATTCCGACCCTGCCTACTTTCCCTCAGCTGCGTAAAGTCACTGGTGCCATACGGACCCACCCATACACCCAGGACTCAAGACATATTAAGTGGGCGGGTTTTAAGACTTGGGAGTTAGAGTGTTATTTTGCAATATATAAAAAGATATTGTGCTTTTACGGTTACCTGTGACTGTGGTGTAGAAGGGAGTAGACACGTGCATTCGTTTTCGTCCGAATGCATTTTCGTCCGAATTTCAGGTATTTTCGTTATCGTTTTAACAAACGATAACGAAAGTGCAGAATCCGAAAAACGAAAGATCCGACATAAACAAATGCTTTATTTTCGTTTTCGTTGCTACAACAGTTCGATATAGATAGGAGATTCGACATGATGATGACAATAACAATCTGTGTCAATCAAACCTGTGGTCGAATGTGCCTAACCTTAACTCTATTAGTCCAAGATTATTCTACATAGGGAGAAAAGATTCGGCATAGAGAGAAGATTCGACGTAGGGGAGAAAAGATTCGACGTAGGGGAGAAAAGATTCGACGTAGGGAAGAAAAGATTCGACGTAGGGGAGAAAAGATTCGACGTAGGGGAGAAAAGATTCGACGTAGGGGAGAAAAGATAAATACAAATAATGATGATGATGAATGTTATTGGCTGATTGTAACCAAAGAGGAGGAGCAGTAAAATAGCTAGAACTAAGTACACATGTACTTTGTCTTATGGTGTCTGTTGAAAGTTCTAAGAAGATTCGGCGAAGCAGGTAAACTATACAGTGTCGTACAGTTTAGCTGCTCCGTCGAATCTTCTTTGAACATTCGACAGACACCATAAGCCTTCAATGACAGATTCAACCTTAATTTGGATTTTCGGACGAATGCAATTTTTAACGAAAAACAAAATAAATAAAAATGAATTTCGGGAGTAACTAAATAAATGTATTTTTTGGACGAAAACGAAATTCCGAAACAAAATATTTCAGTGTGCACATGTCTAGAAGGGAGTGGTCTGACACAAGCCTGGTCATTCCACTGCCCTTCTCCTGCCTGGGCCCATAGAGCTCAATTTAAGTAAAGTGGTGATTAATCTGTTAAAGTGTTTGCCATTTAGAGTTGTTGCCTCTGCTTTCAGGGTTATTTGCCTTCAGGAGTCCCCTGGGGGCAGGCAGATAACATCATTGAGCTCTATCGCTCTTAACCTTCAGTCATTATCACACAGTTGATTTACTTGAGATATATTTGTCTATTATTTAGTTGTACTGCTACTGTTTGTTCCATTCCTAAGAAATTTCACAGTAAAGATAATTTCTGTGTTTACTACAATTTGTGTCCTTTTACTGTGGTGTTTGCACAAACGTTAATTCCAGGTGTGCCAGAGGAGCTTTGACTGTGTTCTTGAGGTTGAGAGGCAGAGACATAGGTGTGCACTCCAAAGTTCAAACACATACAGTATGTGTGTGTGCATTTGTACTAGGTATGAGCTTTGAGTTCGAGTCAAACCCATTTTCGACTCGAACATCGCCTGTTCGTCGAATTGCGAACGTTATGGGCCGTTCGCGCCGAATTTGAGTGGCGAGTCACAGTCCATAATTCACTACCCGCATGCTTGGCTAATCATCAGCCAGCAATGCACTGCGATGGCGCAGTGAATTATGGGCCGTGACTCGCCACTCGAATTTGGCGCGTTTGGCTCATAACGTTCGCAATTTGACGAACAGTCGAACAGGCGATGGCCAATTATGGCTCGCAATTGGCCAATTATGGCTCAGGGGGTTTAGTACAGGCCCCACACTATGTAAGGCCGCCTGTGTGGTGGCCTTGTGTAGTGTGTGTGGCGGAGAAAGATAGACAGAGAGACATTGTCATTTGATTTAAGTTAGAGTAAGAAGGCGAGTCAGTTACCTGCACTTACAGTGTATTGTGTATATATATGCATCCTAGGTGTTGTGTGTGTATATATATATATATATATATATATATATATATATATATATATATATATATATATATATACACACACTGTATTCAATTTAGCTAGATCCATTCCTGTTATTCTCTTCTTACTGAAAGGCAGGCAGGTGTTTTTACAGTATTTCCAGTATTTCCAGTTAGTGTACTGTGTCCTTTGCACAGTGTGCACCTAAAGCTACCTGAAGAAAATTGCTGGTGTTCTTCTGATCCTATTAGTACCACAGGCAGGCAGCTACAGTATTTACAGTTAGTGTACTGTGTCCTCTGCACAGTGTGCACCTAAAGCTACCTGAAGACAATTGCTGTTGTTCTGATCCTATTAATACCACAGGCAGGCAGCTGCAGTATTTACAGTTAGTGCACTGTGTCCTCTGCTCAGTGTGCACCTAAAGCTACCTGAAGAAAATTGGTGGTGTTCCTGTGATCCTATTAGTACCACAGGCAGGCAGCTGCAGTATTTACAGTTAGTGTACTGTGTCCTCTGCACAGTGTGCACCTAAAGCTACCTGAAGACAATTGATGTTGTTCTGATCCTATTAATACCTGTCAGGGTACTCACCAGGGCCGAGATGCTGAGAGCGGCTCCCCTTGCAGCTGAGTGCGCTATACCCCTGGAGGTGGCACAGAGGGTATCGGGCACAGAGAGGCACGGGTCGCCAGGCACTAGTAGGAGCCTGCGTGTTGAACTTCTGTCTGGTAGTAGTCCGTGCAGGGTACACCCGGACGGTGATCAGCAGAGGAATCAGACTGGGGCTCCAACACCTTGGACCTGAAGTAGATAACTGGAACAAGTATGTAGAGAAGCCAGGGGGTCAAACACAGCAAGCCGGTAGGAAGGAAGTCCGTTTAAACAAGCCAAGGTCATACACAGGAATCAATCAATAGGAGAGTCCAAGACAGGCCGGGGGTCAAACACTGGAGCAGGCAGTAGCGAAGTCTTTAAAGAGAAGCCGGGGGTCAAACACTGGAGCAGACTGAAGAGGAATCCGTTTAAGCAAGCCGAGGTCAAGGTGCAGGAGAAGTTCAAGGATGGTCAAGGAAATCCGGGTCACAACAGGCAGGAGTCAATAGCAGAACAAGGAACAGGAACACAGAAGCTGAAATGACAAACCAGCAATAAGCCAGAGAGCTGGGCTGCCTTTTATAGGGCTAATAGGGGAACCCACGTGTGCGGCTAAGATGCGTACGTGCGTACGTGCTTACGCCGTTTCGCCGTTTCACCGTCCGCTAACTTGCACGTCTATGTGCGCCGTTACGCCGTGACGCGGTCTGCTGAATTGCGTACCCGCGTACGCCTATTAGCCATTCTGCCACGCAGGCGTACAGGGAAATGCCGGTACTGGCAAACAAAGTTTCTATTATTCCTCTGACAGTGCCCCCCCCCGAGGGGCAACCTCCGGATGCCCAACCTTAAATTCCGGATTGTTTCTTCTCCCTTTGTTGTAATATTCCTTATAGCTGTCTTGAGCTTCCTTCATGGCCTTTTGGATCTGTAAAAAATTAGATTGGATGAGATTTACTCGATCTTGAACTGCGGGGGTTGTGACTTCTGGAATGGAGTTTGGCAGAAAAGATGGGTGGAACCCATAGTTGGCCCAAAAAGGCGTCTGATTGGTAGCAGAGTGTGTGGCATTATTATAGGCGAACTCCGCACAGGGGAGAAGCGTTGACCAATTATCCTGAGAGCTAGAGCAGAAACAACGGAGATATTGCTCCAAGGTCTGATTTGTCCTTTCTGTTTGGCCGTTGCTTTGGGGATGGTATGCTGAAGAAAAGGAGGTTTTGATTTCCAGGGATTTACAAAGGTCTTTCCAGAATTTTGAGGTAAATTGAATTCCTCTATCAGAGGTGATGTTGTGGGGAACGCCATGGAGTCTTATTATTTCTTTAATAAAAACATTTGCTGTAGCCAAAGCAGAAGGGGTACCAATCATCGGTAGAAAGTGTGCCATCTTTGAGAGGCGATCCACCACTACTAAGATGGTGGAAAAATTTTCAGAGGGAGGTAGATCAACAATGAAGTCCAAAGAAACCTCACTCCAAGGTCTTTCAGGGATAGATAGGGGTCTAAGGAGGCCCCAAGCTTTAGTGTTTGACCCTTTGCTGCGTTGGCAGGTAATGCAGGATTGAACATACTTTTTACAGTCTTGCCTCCAACCCGGCCACCAGAAAGAGCGGTGAACTAATTCAGAAGTCTTCCGTACTCCGAAATGTCCTGCCATTTTGTGATCATGGAAAGTCTGTAAAATTCTAAGCCTTACAGAGGAGGGGACAAAAACCTTGTCCTGGGCCCACAGCAAACCATCTCTTTTTTCTAAGGAGGATATCTCGGATTCCGTGCATTGCCTAGAGGCCTGTTCAATAGCAGATTGAAGGTTAGGTTGAATGAGATGAAGAAAATTGTGAGAGGATAGGATGGTTTCAGGTTCTGTTGACTCATTGGCCTCTGGAAACATACGGGAAAGTGCGTCCGCCTTCCCATTTTTTGACCCAGGTCGATAGGAGATATGGAAATTGAACCTGGAGAAGAATAATGCCCATCGGGCTTGTCGGGGCCTAAGACGTTTGGCTGTTCGGAGATACTCCAGGTTCTTGTGGTCCGTGAAGATCATGATGGGCTGGGACGCACCCTCCAGTAAGTATCTCCATTCCTCAAGGGCAGTTTTTATGGCTAATAATTCCCGGTCACCAACATTATAATTTTTCTCTGGAGGACTTAGTTTGCGGGAGGCAAAGGCTACTGGATGGAGAAGTGCCTTAATACCACTTCTCTGAGACAAGATGGCTCCTGTGGCGGATTCTGAGGCATCAACTTCAAGTACATAAGGTAGAGTGGGATCCGGATGCTGAAGTATGGGAGCTGACGTGAATAGATTCTTTAGTTTGGCAAAGGCATCTTGAGCTTCCTGGGACCATCGGAATTTGATTTGTTGATGAGTTAATTGAGTGATGGGAGAGATAATTGAGGAGAACCCCCTAATAAACCTGCGATAAAAATTGGCAAAGCCGATAAATCGCTGGACTCCTTTTTTGTCTGAGGGGGCCGGCCACTCCTGGATGGCTTTAACTTTTTGTGGATCCATGGCTACCCCTTCAGTAGTGATGATGAAGCCCAGGAACTGGATGGTAGTCTTTTCAAATTCACACTTCTCTCCTTTTAGAAACAGGCCGTGTTTTCTGAGAACTGAAAGGACTTTCTTGACATGGTCTCGATGTAATTCTAAAGTGGTAGAGAAAATCAAAATATCGTCAAGATAGACAATGACAAAGTTATCTAGGAATTCCCGGAAAATATCATTGACTAGATGCTGGAATGTAGCTGGGGCATTACAGAGCCCAAACGGCATCACCAGATACTCAAAGTGACCGAATCTGGACCTGAAGGCTGTCTTCCATTCGTCCCCAGCACGTATCCGAACAAGATTGTATGCCCCTCGTAAATCCAATTTGGTAAATATTTGGGCAGATCGAAACCGCTGGAACAGTTCAGGAATGAGGGGAAGTGGGTATCGATTTTTGATGGTGATTTTATTAAGTTCTCTATAGTCTATGCATGGTCTGAGAGATCCATCCTTTTTCTCGACAAAAAAGATACCAGCCCCTGCTGGGGAGGAAGAAGGACGAATAAATCCTTTTTCAAGGTTTTCATCAATGTAGAGGCGGAGAGCTTCCAACTCGGTCTCCGACAAGGGAAAAATTCGGCCAAACGGAATCTCGGAGCCGGGCAACAGATCGATGGGGCAATCATAATGCCGATGAGGTGGTAAACTATCGGCCTTCTTTTTATCAAAAACGTCCAGGAATTCGTGATATGCTGCAGGGACATGTGTAAGCGTATCTGGCACTGGTTGTACAGTCAAACAGGGGACAGTCTTATTGGAGGTTGGCACAAAACAATGCTGGGAGCAGTATGCTGAAGAGAAGAGAATTTCTTTTTTACTCCAAAGGATCTGAGGGTCGTGTGCCATTAGCCACGGGAACCCCAAGATAATGGGAAACATGGGTGAGTTGATGATGTTGAAGCAAAGAAATTCCTGATGACCAGAGTCTGTAGAGACAAGAATGGGCTTGGTTTCTTGAGTGATGGGTCCTGAGTTGGGTAGAGACCCGTCTGCCAGGTAAATCTGAAGGAGCTGTTTTTTATCTTGAAGAGGGATGTGCAGACTTTGGGCAAGAGATGCATCCAGGAAACAGCTGCATGCTCCGGAGTCAACGATAGCCAGCAGTCGAATTCCCTCTTCCGCCACCTGTAATGAGACCGGTAGGATAAGGTGAGACTTGGTTGAGTCAGCAACTTGAAAGTTCATAGCATGCCGTAAGCGGTACTTACTGGGTCTCACAGGGCAGTTACGAAGGAAATGGCCAGCTTCTCCGCAGTAGAGGCAAAGATTGGCTTGACGCCGTCGCAGTCTCTCATCAGGAGTGAGTGGGGATCGGACCAGTCCCAGTTGCATGGGCTCACTGTCAGCAGAAGCTGAGGGACCCGCGATAGGCACAGGAACTGGAGGAACCCGGGGTAACATCCAGGTAGGCCGGGAAGACTGGAAGCGTTCAGAGCGACGCTCCCGCAGACGTCTGTCGAGCTTAGTGGCGAGTTGGATCAGATCTTCCAAAGAGTCAGGGGTATCCACTCGTGCCAATTCGTCTTTAAGTGTTTCGGAGAGGCCCTGACGGTACTGGTATTTAAGGGCGGCCTCATTCCAGGTGGTGTCTCCAGACCATTTACGAAATTCCACGGTGTAATCCTCTACTGGTCTTTTTCCTTGGGTAAGGGTGTGCAGAATGGATTCAGCAGTAGCTGTGCGTTGCGGGTCATCATATAACTGAGCCATAGCAGCAAAGAAAGTTTCAACTGAGTCTAATAAAGGACTCTTCTGTTCAAGAAGATTATGAGCCCAAGATTGTGGTTCTTCAGATAGTAGTGAAATAACGAATCCCACTTTTATGGATTCTGTATGGAAAGTCCTGGGTTGAAGAGCTAGATACAGTAGGCAAGCATTTTTAAAAGCTCTAAATTTCTTCCGGTTTCCAGAAAAACGTTCCGGAGTGGGGACTCTGGGTTCAGGGAGAGTCGTTACAACTGAAGATGCTGGGGTGACTTGACCTTGGGGAGAGGCCACCCCGCTGGCTGAGGCTGCATCTGAAGGAGCTGGAGCAGACATCAGGTGCTGGAGACGGCCCTCAATTTGGAAGTAGCCATCTTGGAGTCTTTGGACAGCCTGAGTAAGAGCTGTCACCTGCTGACAGAGTGCCTCAAGGGGAGAACCAGCTCTGTCGGCCTCTGACATCGCTGGTTTGTACTGTCAGGGTACTCACCAGGGCCGAGATGCTGAGAGCAGCTCCCCTTGCAGCTGAGTGCGCTATACCCCTGGAGGTGGCACAGAGGGTATCGGGCACAGAGAGGCACGGGTCGCCAGGCACTAGTAGGAGCCTGCGTGTTGAACTTCTGTCTGGTAGTAGTCCGTGCAGGGTACACCCGGACGGTGATCAGCAGAGGAATCAGACTGGGGCTCCAACACCTTGGACCTGAAGTAGATAACTGGAACAAGTATGTAGAGAAGCCAGGGGGTCAAACACAGCAAGCCGGTAGGAAGGAAGTCCGTTTAAACAAGCCAAGGTCATACACAGGAATCAATCAATAGGAGAGTCCAAGACAGGCCGGGGGTCAAACACTGGAGCAGGCAGTAGCGAAGTCTTTAAAGAGAAGCCGGGGGTCAAACACTGGAGCAGACTGAAGAGGAATCCGTTTAAGCAAGCCGAGGTCAAGGTGCAGGAGAAGTTCAAGGATGGTCAAGGAAATCCGGGTCACAACAGGCAGGAGTCAATAGCAGAACAAGGAACAGGAACACAGAAGCTGAAATGACAAACCAGCAATAAGCCAGAGAGCTGGGCTGCCTTTTATAGGGCTAATAGGGGAACCCACGTGTGCGGCTAAGATGCGTACGTGCGTACGTGCTTACGCCGTTTCGCCGTTTCACCGTCCGCTAACTTGCACGTCTATGTGCGCCGTTACGCCGTGACGCGGTCTGCTGAATTGCGTACCCGCGTACGCCTATTAGCCATTCTGCCACGCAGGCGTACAGGGAAATGCCGGTACTGGCAAACAAAGTTTCTATTATTCCTCTGACAATACCACAGGCAGGCAGCTGCAGTATTTACAGTTATTGTACTGTGTCCTCTGCACAGTGTGCACCTAAAGCTACCTGAAAACAATTGCTGTTGTTCTGATCCTATTAATACCACAGGCAGGCAGCTGCAGTATTTACAGTTAGTGTACTGTGTCCTCTGCACAGTGTGCACCTAAAGCTACCTGAAGAAAATTGCTGGTGTTCTTCTGATCCTATTAGTACCACAGGCAGGCAGCTACAGTATTTACAGTTAGTGTAGTGCGTCCTCTGCATAGTGTGCACCCAAAGCTACCTGAAGAAAATTGGTGGTGTTCTTCTGATCCTATTAGTATCATAGGCAGGCAGCTACAGTATTTACAGTTAGTGTACTGTGTCCTCTGCACAGTGTGCTTCTAAAGCTACCTGAAGACAATTGCTGTTGTTCTGATCCTATTAATACCATAGGCAGGCAGCTGCAGTATTTACAGTTAGTGTACTGTATCCTCTGCACAGTGTGCACCTAAAGCTACCTGAAGAAAATTGCTGGCGTTCTCATACTAATAATACTACAGGCAGGCAGTTGATTCTGCTAGCTGCAGTATCAGTATATATATACATCCCAGCCCAGGGCAGCACACCAACTGCATCACACCGCAAAGCTCCGCATGTGCAGGGCACTGCTGTCTCTGCGCGTTATTCCAAAAATTCTTTGGTGTGGGCCTTTTTTGAGACGAGTGCATCAGATCCCACTGCTGCTATTTGCAACATATGTCTCAAGCGTATCTCGCGTGGCCAAAACATCACCCGCTTGGGCACCACATGCTTGACTGGACATATGTCGACCTACCATGCAGTTCGTTGGCAAGCGTACCTAAAAGACCCATACCAAAGAACAAAGCAGACCTCTCCTTGCTCCTCATCAGCTGGGATCTCCAACCCCACTATACCTTCAGTCCTCTTTGAAACCTGCACTTAGAGGAATGAAGGTGTAGAATTAGGTGTGTCACAGCCAAATACTTGCGGGCAATCTGCTCTCAGGACAGCAACGTCAGATTGTACCAGGCAAATTTCCCTGTCCCAGCTGCTGCACCGCCAAAAAAAGTTCGCTCCCAGCCATCCACATGCCCAGCGGTTGAATGCTAACTTGGCTAAATTGCTAGTGCTTCAACTGCTGCCTTTTCAGTTGGTAGACTCTGCCCCCCTCCGTGAGTTTGTGGAATGTACGGTTCCTCAGTGGCAGGTTCCCAAATGCCACTTTTTCTCACAGAAGGCGATTCCGGCTCTCTACCGTCATGTGGAAGGCAATGTCTTGGCCTCACTGGACAGGGCGGTCAGTGGTAAGGTGCATATTACCACTGACTCATGGTCCAGCAGGCATGGACAGGGATGTTACCTATCTTTCACCGTGCACTGGGTGACTCTTCTGGCAGCTGGGAAGGATGCAGAACAGGGTGCAGTATTGTTGGAGGTTGTTCCACCACCACGCCTCCAAAATTCTACTAGTGGTGATTCTGCCATACCTCTCTCCTCCACCCCCTCCTCTTCTTCTTCCTCCATGGCCTGAGCCTCTTCCTGTGCTGATTTATCCTCAGAACCAGTGGTGCTCCGTAGGCGTTCAAGGGGCTACGCAAGCACGCAGGCAAAAAGATGCCATGCGGTGCTTGAGCTGGTGTGCTTGGGGGACAGGAGCCACACTGGGGCAAAGATTCTATCAGCTCTGCAGGTTCAGAGGTGGTTGACGCCACGCCAGCTTAAGCCAGGTATGGTGGTTTGCGACAATGGCACCAACCTCCTCTCTGCCCTCCGACAGGGACAACTGACACATGTGCCCTGTTTGACTCACGTCCTTAACTTGGTGGTGCAGCGGTTCTTGGGCAGGTACCCAGGCTTACAGGATGTCCTGAGGCAGACCAGGAAAGTCTGTGTGCATTTCCGCAGGTCATATAATGCCAGTGCTCGGCTGGCTGACCTCCATTCCCCTTAATATCCATACAAGACCCAAAGGGCCTGGTAATGGACTGGGGGGGTTACCCATGCCATTTGTCTCACTTATTTTCATCCATATTGCCGGGACCTGACATTGCATTAAAGCCGAAAACAGTTTTAAATGACTTTTATTCCTTTAAAAATGTCATTTTGTGCAGGGACTGTTCTAAGCACTGGAAACACGCGCCACTTTACAGGCATACTATAGACACCCCCCAAGGTAGGATATTTAAAGGAATATTTCACTTTTTTTTTTTTTCACTTTAAGCATCATTAAAATCACTGCTCCCGAAAAAACGTCAATATAAAAAAAAATTTTTTGCATTGATACATGTCCCCTGGGGCAGTACCCGTATCCCCAAACCCTTTTTAGGACAATAACTTGCATATTAGCCTTTAAAATTAGCACTTTTGATTTCAAACGTTTGAGTCCCATAGACTTTAATGGGGTTCTAAAGTTCGCTCAAACTTTCGGTCCATTCGCAGGTTCTGGGGGGGGGGTGTTCGGCTCATCCCTAATTTGTACATTTACTGATGGTGATCAGGAGAGCAGTGGATGGTGTCATTAGGGCAGAAATTGGTGTCAGTAGGGCAGTGGATGGTGTCAGTAGTTTTAATTTTTATTATTTTATGTTTTACAATTTTATTTTTTTTTATTATTATTTTTTTAATTTTATTTTTTTAAGAGCTCTGTTAGGGGGCTTTGGTGAAATATCAGGAGTCTAAACAGGGGGAATCTGCACCACACAGGGTGATAAGGGTGTGCCCAGGCACACCTGCCACACCCTGTGCGCACACCTATGGGCAGAATACAGAACCAAATATGCTCAAGCAGCTACATATATATGAAAATTAAAGTATTAAAATGTATTCGTATATGAAAAATGAATTACCTTACATTGTTACTATGTTAATATGGTTGAAAAAAGACACAAGTCCATCCAGTTCAACCAATAAATACCTGTGTAGTTTAATTCCATCCAGCCATACGGAGGAATAAAGTGTCCGAGTCTGACCCATTCACGATTATTGATGTGATGATTATCCATAAATATGGTGATTTTGGGAAGAAATTTCTCTTTTAGCCAAGATGAATTTTGAGCCTTGATTTTTACAGATATAGGGCAACTCTGAAGATAAAGGAAATAAGAATATAAACACATAAATATATAGTCCTATCAATGATTTCTTGACATATATTGTACAAATAAAAGTGATCAGCTTGATGTAAATAATTGTAGTAATAGATGTTGTTTTTGTAAAACCTTGTATTATGTACAGTATCTCACACAAGTGTGTACACCCCCTTACATTTATGTAAATATTTTATTATATCTTTTCAATGTATAAGTATGAGTGCTGCCAGCATTGCTGCAGAGGTTGAAGGGGTGGGGGGTCAGCAAGTCAGTGCTCAGACCATACGCCACACACTGCATCAAATTGGTCTGCATGGCTGTCTTCCCAGAAGGAAGCCTCTTCTAAAGATGATGCACAAGAACGCCTGCAAACAGTTTTCTGAAGACAAGCAGACTAAGGACATGGATTACTGGAACCATGTCCTGTGGTCTGATGAGACCAAAATAAACTTATTTGGTTCAGATGGTGTCAAGCGTGTGTGGCGGCAACCAGGAGCGGAATACAAAAACAAGAGTGGCCTGGGGCTCCATGAGTGCTGCCAGCACTGGGGAGCTACAGTTCATTGAAGAAACCATGAATGTCAACATGTACTGTGACATACTGAAGCAGAGCATGATCCCCTCCCTTCGGAGACAGGGCCGCAGGGCAGTATTCCAACATGATAACGACCCCAAACACACCTCCAAGACAACCACTGCCTTGCTAAAGAAGCTGAGGGTAAAGGTGATGGACTGGCAAAGCATGTCTCCAGACCTAAACCCTATTGAGCATCTGTGGGGCATGCTCAAACGGAAGGTGGAGGAGTGCAAGGTCTCTAAAATCCACCAGCTCCGTGATGTCGTCATGGAGGAGTGGAAGAGGACTCCAGTGGCAACCTGTGAAGCTCTGGTGAACTCCATGCCCAAGAGGGTTAGGGCAGTGCTGGAAAATAATGGTGGCCACACAAAATATTGACACTTTGGGCCCAATTTGGACATTTTCACTTAGGGGTGTACTCACTTTTGTTCCCAGTGGTTTAGATATTATTGGCTGTGTGTTGAGTTATTTTGAGGGGACAGCAAATTTACACTGTATTACAAGCTGTACACTCACTACTTTACATTGTAACAAAGTGTAATTTCTTCAGTGTTGTCACATGAAAAGATATAATAAAATTTTTACAAAAATGTAAGTGGTGTTCTTACTTTTGTGAGATACCGTATATATTTACATGGGGAAAGCCATAATCGCATGTTATATGTGCAGGTGATGCTCTGTGTTTACATTACATATTAGAAGGCTGGGATGTTACTGAGTCACTGGTGTGAGAGGGAGCAGGTTGGCCTGTGCTTTTGCAGGAATGACTTTAATGATTTCATAGCTTCTACTGTAAACTGCTGATGAATTGCTCAACAGTGCCTACAGCTACAGAAGTCAGTAAAGGATTGTTTTAAAGCTAATGTACTGCTTATTAGGAATCTGAATAAATACTTGAATGCCCATAGTATTAACACAGATTTACTTCGGTAACCACTACAAAAATAAATAAAATGTGTGATCATTTGAAAACACACTATTCTTTTAATTCAACAGGAATGTTCAGCGTCATCATAGTTTTCTACCATAGCCAAATAACATTTTACCCCCAAAAATAGCTCAAATTTAATCTGTACACTCCCAATATTGTTTACAGAAATGCAGATGTCTAGAGTGTGGTGGGAATCTTGATTTTAGAATAGCAGGTATTTTGAGATTTGCGTGGATGCATAACAAAGATTATAAAATCTTGCGGAAATAACAGATGCTGTACACACTACCAGTTTTTTTTTCGTTCAACCCAGCTGACTGAACCAAAAAAAAAACTGAAGGGTTCGGGAGGAGGACAATCCAATGTTAGTACAGCGATCTCCCCGCTGAGCTATTGTGTTCTGACAGCGGGACGCCCCACCGCCAGAACACACTGGTCAGTGTTCCCAGCCATTGAAAGCGCTGATTGGATGCCTATCAGAAGACCTTTTTCAGTCCTGACCTTTCAACAGAAGCCAGACGTTTGTCCGGGTTCTGTTGGACCGGATGCTACACACGGGTCGAATGTTGGTTAATTTCTATTGCCCCCGTCAATACCGCCCAAAATTCAGCCCATGTGTACAGGGATTTAAGCTGTCACCTTTTGGTGCATATTAATAAATGGGGGGAGAGGAATTTCAACATGGTTAAGCCAGTGTTAAGCTGGCCATAACTTGTGACTTTTTCATACCTACCTAGGTGGATGCAACATTGGTCCGATGTTGCATCTGTCCACCGTTAGTTCTAAGACTGAGAACCAAGCGATCAAACACTGCTGGTCGCTCGGTTCTCAGGCCTCCCTGAGCAGAGAGCTGGTCACTGTCTGCTCTTCCCCCCCCTCCCCTCGCTCACTGGAGTGCTGTTCTATGGAGGTGGTGGGAGCGTCCGGCTCAGGCTCTCAGCAGCTTGCTGAGAGGCTGAGTCAGGTGCTGGTCCAGGCATGTGGGCGGATCCCAACTTCAGTGTTGCGATCTTGCCAGAGCCTGGACAGGCTCTGTGATGTCAGCCGACACATCTGTCTGCTAAAAACTGGTCACAGGAGTGCAGAACAAACTGCACTCCTGTGATCCACAGGAGAAGTACAGCCAAACAAGCTTTGGCCGTACTTCTTGTTTAAGATGACCATACACCAGTAGAATTTAGTTCCAACATTTGTGCAGAAATTCAGAAAAATTAAAAAAATTGATGCCATCGGTGAGTTGACTCATTTTGTTTGAAAGACCTTAAAATTTCATCCAGACCTGCAGCTTGAATGGAATCTCAGATGCATTAGACAGGTGTCTTTTGTGCCCAGAGCATGCACCTTACAATATGTACATTTTTTCTGAACGAACACCACATCCACAGTTAAAAATTTGTTGGCCAAGAAAATATGTACATCTTCTCCTTTTAATTTTCCCATCACTATGGTTGAAAAATGACTGCTGATTTCACCCCAATAACCACTGGAAAATCAAATCACTGGAAATTTTTCAAACAAATCTCTACTGGTCTGTGGCCAGCTTAGTCATCTTGAGCCTGGCTTTCATGAATATTATGATAGCCAATATTTGTTCTTGAATCAGGTAACTAACGTATAATTCATCAAAAGTCCAAATTGTATTCTGTGGTGTGTTTCTTTTATAAAATGGACCTGACCTCGCACTATAAATACAAGGTCAGCTTATTTATTTTGTTATGCCTCGCCATGCCAAAAAGCTTCATACATGAATAAAAAAGCCTGTAGCCAGGGGAAGGTAAGTACATTGCCCCTGGATGACCTACGTCGTCCAGGGGCACTGGACGATGTAAGTTATTATGAAACGTGTAGGGTGGAGCGATGCGCTGACGTTACCTCCTGCTCCATTCGCTTATCCAGAAGGACGGGTTGTCTGTTTGTGTTCCGGCCGCCACAGCAGACTTCAGGCTCTTTTAATACTGCAACATTGTAAGTGTATTCCTTTCTTTTAATGCAATAAAACAACCCATCAAGTTTTACACTATGGAGTGTTTATATCTTTTATGCACTACGGTATCCATATGATGGTCTGATCGGCCGGGAGAGGGCTGCCTAGTACCTGTGACTGTGTTTGCTGTTCCTTGGAGCCAAGCAGTGTTTCCTTGCACGCATTCCCTGATCCATCTCTTATGGGGGATCATGGAACTCTTGTAAGAGTTTATTTTTGCTGATTTGGTGGTGGATTCAACACAACTTCCTACTCACAGTATTTTGAGGACAGCTTGTTCACAATTCATGGACTTTTATTTCACATTACACTGGTGATTTTCATTTGTTTGTTCACCAGATCCTGTTTTTTAATTTTAACCCATTTTTTTCACAACTTAAAGACTTATAATTTATTTACACCAATGTATATTTTTTTAACTGATCACTTATGGACTTATTGATTTTGGTTTTTATTAAGTTGTATGTGCATTATGCAATTATATGGCAATTTTCTGATTTTCATTATTTTCACAGTATATACATGATTCCTCACAATTATTTGGTATATTTATGACACTGGTTTAATTCTTGGTCAGAATCTTATGGGTAGCATGATTCTATTTTTTCTAATACAAGTTGTGGATTGTCCACTTACCACGTCATCTGCCACAAGTTGTGGATTATCCACTTGCCACGTCACCTGCCACAAGTTGTGGATTATCCACTTGCTACGTCACCTGCCACAAGTTGTGGATTGTCCACTTGCCACATCACCTGCCACAAGTTGTGGATTGTCCACTTGCCACGTCATCTGCCACAAGTTGTGGATTGTCCACTTGCCACGTCACCTGCCACAAGTTGTGGATTATCCACTTGCCACGTCACCTGCCACAAGTTGTGGATTGTCCACTTGCCACATCACCTGCCACAAGTTGTGGATTGTCCACTTGCCACGTCCCCTGCCTCAAGTTGTGGATTGTCCACTTGCCACATCACTTGCCATGTCACATGCCACAAGTTGCAGATTGTCATTTGCCACGTCACCTGCCACAAGTTGTGGATTGTCCACTTGCCACCCACAAGTTGTGGATTGTCCACTTGCCACGTCACCTGCCATAAGTTGTTAATTGTCCACTTGCCCTGTCACCTGCCACAAGTTGTGGATTGTCCACTTGCCACATCACCTGCCACAAGTTGCGGATTGTCATTTGCCACATCACCTGCCACAAGTTGTAGATTGTCCACTGCCACGTCACCTGCCACAAGTTGTGGATTGTCCACTTGCCACGTCACCTGCCACAAGTTGTGGATTGTCCACTTGCCACGTCACCTGCCACAAGTTGTGGATTGTCCACTTGCCACATCACTTGCCATGTCACCTGCCACAAGTTGTGGATTGTCCATTTGCCACGTCACCTGCCACAAGTTGTTGATTGTCCACTTGCTACGTCACCTGCCACAAGTTGTGGATTGTCCACTTGCCACGTCATCTGCCACAAGTTGTGGATTGTCCACTTGCCACGTCACCTGCCACAAGTTGTGGATTATCCACTTGCCACGTCACCTGCCACAAGTTGTGGATTGTCCACTTGCCACATCACCTGCCACAAGTTGTGGATTGTCCACTTGCCACGTCACCTGCCACAAGTTGTTGATTGTCCACTTGTCACGTCACCTGCCTCAAGTTGTGGATTGTCCACTTGCCACGTCACTTGCCATGTCACATGCCACAAGTTGCAGATTGTCATTTGCCACGTCACCTGCCACAAGTTGTGGATTGTCCACTTGCCACGTCACCTGCCATAAGTTGTTAATTGTCCACTTGCCCTGTCACCTGCCACAAGTTGTGGATTGTCCACTTGCCACATCACCTGCCACAAGTTGCGGATTGTCATTTGCCACATCACCTGCCACAAGTTGTAGATTGTCCACTGCCACGTCACCTGCCACAAGTTGTGGATTGACCACTTGCCACGTCACCTGCCACAAGTTGTGGATTGTCCACTTGCCACATCACCTGCCACAAGTTGTGGATTGTCCACTTGCCACCCACAAGTTGTGGATTGTCCAGTTGCCACATCACCTGCCACAAGTTGTGGATTGTCCACTTGCCACATCACTTGCCATGTCACCTGCCACAAGTTGTGGATTGTCCATTTTCCAGGTCACCTGCCACAAGTTGTTGATTGTCCACTTGCTACGTCACCTGCCACAAGTTGTGGATTGTCCACTTGCCACGTCACCTGCCACAAGTTGTGGATTGTCCACTTGCCACCCACAAGTTGTGGATTGTCCACTTGCCACATCACTTGCCATGTCACCTGCCACAAGTTGTGGATTGTCCATTTGCCACGTCACCTGCCACAAGTTGTTGATTGTCCACTTGCTACGTCACCTGCCACAAGTTGTGGATTGTTCACTTGCCACGTCACCTGCCTCAAGTTGTGGATTGTCCACTTGCCACATCACCTGCCACAAGTTGTGGATTGTCCACTTGCCACGTCACCTGCCACAAGTTGTAGATTGTCCACTTGCCACGTCACCTGCCACAAGTTGTGGATTGTCCACTTGCCACGTTACCTGACACAAGTTGTGGATTGTCCACTTGCCATGTCACTTACCACATCACCTGCCACAAGTTGCAGATTGTCCACTTGCCATGTCACTTACCATGTCACCTGCCACAAGTTGCAGATTGTCATTTGCCACGTCACCTGCCACAAGTTGTGGATTGTCCACTTGCCACCCACAAGTTGTGGATTGTCCACTTGCCACGTCACCTGCCACAAGTTGTGGATTGTCCACTGCCACGTCACCTGCCACAAGTTGTGGATTGACCACTTGCCACGTCACCTGCCACAAGTTGTGGATTGTCCACTTGCCACATCACCTGCCACAAGTTGTGGATTGTCCACTTGCCACGTCACCTGCCACAAGTTGTGGATTGTCCACTTGCCACCCACAAGTTGTGGATTGTCCAGTTGCCACATCACCTGCCACAAGTTGTGGATTGTCCACTTGCCACATCACTTGCCATGTCACCTGCCACAAGTTGTGGATTGTCCATTTTCCACGTCACCTGCCACAAGTTGTTGATTGTCCACTTGCTACGTCACCTGCCACAAGTTGTGGATTGTCCACTTGCCACGTCACCTGCCACAAGTTGTGGATTGTCCACTTGCCACCCACAAGTTGTGGATTGTCCACTTGCCACATCACTTGCCATGTCACCTGCCACAAGTTGTGGATTGTCCATTTGCCACGTCACCTGCCACAAGTTGTTGATTGTCCACTTGCTACGTCACCTGCCACAAGTTGTGGATTGTCCACTTGCCACGTCACCTGCCTCAAGTTGTGGATTGTCCACTTGCCACGTCACCTGCCACAAGTTGTGGATTGTCCACTTGCCACGTCACCTGCCACAAGTTGTGGATTGTCCACTTGCCACGTCACCTGCCACAAGTTGTGGATTGTCCACTTGCCACGTTACCTGACACAAGTTGTGGATTGTCCACTTGCCATGTCACTTACCACATCACCTGCCACAAGTTGCAGATTGTCCACTTGCCATGTCACTTACCATGTCACCTGCCACAAGTTGCAGATTGTCATTTGCCACGTCACCTGCCACAAGTTGTGGATTGTCCACTTGCCACCCACAAGTTGTGGATTGTCCACTTGCCACGTCACCTGCCACAAGTTGTGGATTGTCCACTTGCCACGTCACCTGTCACAAGTTGTGGATTGTCCACTTGCCATGTCACTTGCCACGTCACCTGCCACAAGTTGCGGATTGTCATTTGCCACATCACCTACCCCAAGTTGCGGATTATCATTTGCCACATCACCTACCACAAGTTGTGGATTGTCCACTTGCCACGTCACCTGCCACAAGTTGCTTGTTCAAATCTAACAACATATGGGTCAGATTACAATTATACTTCTGATAACAGCAATGCTAGTAGTGTATTGGATTGGATCAAGGGCTCATTAGGGTATATAAATGGTCTATGGATCATTGCAAGCAATTACAAGTTTTTTTTTTTTTAAATGCTAATGGTTTTTCATCATTTGCCATAATTTTTGAGATTTTTAATGTAAAAAAAGTAGGGCACCTTTAAAAACACTTATAAACGAAAACGCGGCTAAACACCAGTACCACGTTGAGCTGCGTTTGGCTTCTGAAACGTGGAAATCTTCTGCGTCTGAACCCATTTTTTTTGCTTCCAAATAAACGCTGTTAAACGCAGCTGCAAAGAAAGGCAGTAAACGAGACTGTGTACAGATGGTCACCTAGGATAACATTGAATGAGTTCAGGGGCAGTTGAAAAAAGCTTCCGACTGCCTCTGAACGTGTCTTTAGCAGCGTCCCGTGTACATGGGGCCTTAGTGGTCATGTGCACTGCTCATTCCAAACAAACAAAAGTAAGGGGGTGAAGGGCTCCAGGGTGCTTGTCCAATGCAGAAGTAAATGGATTATCAGGTTCCTTGAGATTAGTAAAACTATGTTTGGGACCTGTACCCCAGAGTCTTCATAGAGACTTGGGAGGTAGGAAGTCTCCAATTATAGATCCAGGTTGTGCAAACAACCAGCATACCGATTGTGCAATTGTGTTACAATGTAATACTGACATATAATCACACACATAGGTTGGACTTGTGTCTTTTTTCAACCTCGCCTACTATGTAACTATGTGTACAGGGCTTTTATTAGAGATGCAACTATGGTCCAGGGCTTCACCCTGGTGCACAGAGGAGGTCTCTGCCAGGAGTCAGGAAGGCAGCTCAGTGAAGCTGGCCCCCCTACAATCAGCACAAATAAAAACTCAAGTGTTTCTTTAGTGCTACCTTTGTGCTGTTTTGTGCCGTATAAATTTACATTTGTGCTGCTTTTATTTTGAAGATATTAGCAATTGTTTTTCCAGACTATGACATCACCTAGCCCCCCTACAACAGCCAAATGGCACAAAACTGGTCTCTTTGGTTAGTGCTACGTTTGTGCTGTTTTGTGCTGTTTAAAATTTAGTTCTACCTTTTATCGTTTTTGAATTATTAATGATTTATTAAAGGTCACCAAAGGTCACTCAGCCCCCCTACAACACTCAAATGACACCGAACTGGTCTCGTTGGTTAGTGCTACGTTTGTGCTGTTTTGTGCTGCTAAAATTTTTATTTGTGCTGTTATGGTTTTTAAGTTATAACAGTTTTTTTTTTTCAAACCCCACTCACTTACTCCCACCTGCATCCTAGATGGAGCCTTCCTGAGCTCAGCGAAGCTCTCCCCCTCTACAATCAGCACAAATAAAAACTCAAGTGTGTTTCTTTAGTGCTACATTTGTGCTGTTTTGTGCTGCTAAAATTTCGGTTCTTTCTTTTATCTTTTTTGCATTATTAATGATTTATTAAAGGTCACCAAAGGTCACTCAGCCCCCCTACAATACTCAAATGACACAAAACTGGTCTTGTTGGTTAGTTCTACGATTTGTGCTGTTTTGTGCTGCTAAAATTTCCGTTCAATCTTTTATCGTTTTTGCGTTATTAATGATTTACTAAAGGTCACCAAAGGTCACTCAGCCCCCCTACAACACCCAAATGATACGAAACTGGTCTCATTGGTTAGTGCTACGTTTGTGCTAGTTTGTGCTGCTAAAATTTTTATTTGTGCTGTTATGGTTTTTAAGTTAAAACTGTTTTTTTTCAAACCCCACTCACTTTGTCCCCCCTACAATCAGCACAAATGAAAACTCAAGTGTGTTTCTTTAGTGCTACGCTTGTGCTGGTTTGTGCTGATAAAAGTTTTAATTGTGCTGTCATGGTTTTTAAGTTATAACTGTTTTTTTTTAAAACCCCACCCACTTTGCCCCACCCTACAATCAGCACAAATGAAAACTCAAGTGTGTTTCTTTAGTGCTACATTTGTGCTGTTTAAATTTTCATTCTTTTATCGTTTTTGCGTTATTAATAATATATTAAAGGTCACCAAAGGTCACTGAGCCGCCCTACAACAACCAAAAGACACAAAATTGGGCTGGTTGGTTAGTGCCTCATTTGTGCTGGTTTGTGCTGCTAACATTTTTATTTGTGCTGTTATGGTTTTTTAGTTATAATAGCTTGTTTATATTTGATAACACCCCACCCACTTTGCACCCCATGTTATTAAATCTTAAAAACAAACATACTATTTGTTAGTGCTAGCTTTGTGCTTTTTTGTGTCATTTTGTGCTGTTTTTATTTTTAAGATAATAGCAATTAGTTTTTTTCCAGACAATAACATCACCCGCCCTCCTGCCACATACCTGGTTAGTGAGCTCCTGGTTAGGCAGCAGCCATGGGAGCACAGAGAGGTATGAGTGCCTGTGATCAGTCCAGTAGACTGCATGGTGGCAGTCAGCAGGTGGATGTGGCAGCAGAACCGTTATGCTGTGCGTTATAGCAGCTGAAACCCCGACCACTTTGTACCCAATGTTGTTGAATTTTAGAAATAAACATGCCATTTGTTTGTGCTGCGTTTGTGCTGGTTTGTGCCGCAAAAATACATTTTTGTGCCGCTTTGGTTTCGGAGATATTGTGCATTATATGTTGCCAAACCACACTGACTTTACACCTTATTAAATCTTACATACAGAACTTAGAGAACCTATACTCAGCTTGGGTTTTCTTAATGTAATGCCCCTCTCACTGTAACGGGCACTGCACTTTATACTGTACCCTGGAAAAGGCATGACCATTGTAGAACAGATGTTCCATCCTTAGCCAATAACTGCCAGACCAACCCCATACTCCATCACACCCGTGCCATAAAATCCCATTAATGAACACCACACCATAAATGGAGTAAAAAATTGGCTGTAGGAGCCTCTTTATTAACAAATAAACTTAAATGAACATAAACCGTAAAAAACATTTATTAAACCAAAAACCCATCAGTCACTAATCACGTTGGTCTTTGCAGGAACCCCAAACTACCGTTTGTTCAAGAATGCACTGCGGTACCTTTTACTATAATAGGCCTCCAGCCGACATACTGACTCGGAGATAACCCACTAACCGCAGTGCACCCATTAACCAATTCCAGCTAAACCACGTTACCTGGAATACAGTCCCTGACAAAAGTCTTGTCGCTTCTCTATTTTGTAGAAACTCTTGCTATTAACCTGACTTTTAATTAATCAATTGGTTTTAGAAATAGCTCATATGAAAAGCTAAAGCCCTCCTAAATGATGTTTAATGCACTGAAATAAATTAGTTTCACTGAAAAAAGATTTATCATTTAATTCAAGACAGACAGGTCAAATTTTGGCAAGATAAAAGTTTTGTCGCCTATACAGAAATTGAACAATTTTACTGAAAATCCAAAAATATGTCAGCAAATTAAGTAGTGGTGCTGTGAGATTCAAATTTAATATCTTGTATGACTTCCATGAGCTTGAAGGACAGCATTCATGCGGTTTGGCAAGGATTCATACAATTTATTGATGAAGTCATCAGGAATAGCAAAGAAAACAGTCTTGCATGCCTCCCAGAGTTCATCAATATTCTTTGGTTTCGTCTTCCATGCTTCATCTTTCATCCTACACCACATATGCTCAATGATGTTTATGTCTGGTGACTGGGCTGGCCAATCCTGGAGCATCTTGATCTTCTTTGCCTTAAGGAACTTTGATGTGGAGATGGAAGTATGTGATGGAGCACCATCCTGCTGCAAAATTTGGCCTTTTTTATGGTTGGGGATATAAGAGGTAGCTAAGATTTCTTGGTATTTTAGACTATTGATGTTGCCTTCTACCCTGCAGATCCCTCGCACACCCCCATACTGGATGTAACCCCAGACCATGATTTTGCCTCCACCAAACTTCACTGTTTTCTGGGTAAATTTCGGCTCCATGCGGGTTCCAGTAGGTCTCCTGCAATATTTGCGGCGACTGTGGTGTAATTCAAAAGAAGATTCATCTGAAAAATCCACCTTCTGCCACTTTTCCAGAGTCCATCCTTTTAGAAGGCTGTGGTCCTTGGCAAATGCCACATGGTTTTTCAATTGTCTTTTGTTTAGTGCTGGCTTATGGGCACTGATTCGACCATGGAGGCCATTTCGAGATAGAATCTGACAAACTGTTCTGGTTGACACAGGGACTTCAGGTGCCCAGGTCTCGTGGAGCTCTGCTGCAGTGGAAAATGGGCTGGCCTTGGATTTTTGAGCCAACAAATGGTCCTCTCGAGCAGTTGTCTTGCGGGGTCAGCCTGACCTGGCCTTGTCCAAAACGTCTCCAGTCTCTTAAAAATTCTTTTATCTTTTTACCCTCTGAACTTGACGCTGAGACACATTGAAGGTGTCTGCCACATCAGCAGTGGATTTGGTCTTCAGCCTCCTGATAATCAACAGATTCAGTGAATCTTAAGCATGTTTGCAGAGGTCTAGTTGCAGTTGAGAATGTCTAGTGTACTGGTGTTCTTTTTATACACACCTGAGACCTAATTGATCCATTATTAGTCACAGGTGAAGCTCATATAACAAGGCGACAACACTTGTCTTGGCAAAAATTGACTCAATGGACTTTACCAAGCTGTGAATATTAGAATACTTTTTGTCAGTTTTGTTTTGCACTGAAACATTATTACAAAAGCTGTTGGGATTAAAATTACCCATTTCTTGTAACAAAATCTTGATTAGAAATATATTTTAGCGGCACTTCAGGTAGGGTTGCCACCTCATCCCTTTAAACCCGAACACATATGAATTACACAGGTTCTGAGACTAATATAGTGCAGATGGGGCACCAAGTGAGTTTAATTACCACCTTAATCAGCCTCAGAACCTGTGTAATCAATATGTGTTCGGGTTTAAAGGGATGAGGTGGCAACTCTAACTTCAGGTCAATTTGTACACAAGCGACAAGACTTTTGTCAGGGACTGTACAAAAGAGGGACCTATACCACCGATGGGTCCCGAATCCTTCCTTATCTGAGGTTTCTTCATTTGCCAGCAAAGACCAACCTCTGCCACAGCGCACAAGGGGAAGACCTTACCCTTGAGTGCCCCTTCACGCCCTCAAAGCTCTCTGAATACCATTCTGCAACCCCAGGGCCCACAAATCAGTTCCTACCACATTGAGGTGTACCCCGTCACCCCAAAGGTATCCCCAAGTATCCGTTTCCAGTTCCAAATGCCAGATAACCAGGCCCCCATTCCTAACTACAAATCTGCCTACCTCCCTGTTGACCTTCCTGCGGGCCTTATTGAGCCGCTCCACCGACCTAGCCAAATGCCAAGTCGTCTGAGCAATGATGTCGGACCACACGAGGAGTATATCTGGGAAGGCCATGCGGTGCCGCAGGAAATCAAACTTGCAATCACAAATGATGTCCAACATGGACCTCAGTCCTAAATCATTGCCGCCAATGTGTAGCATCAGAATGTTCGGCGGTCTATCCAGTCGTGCAAAGCGATGCACTTCCGGCACCATTCTGCTCCACGGCATGCCCGGTACCCCCAACCAGCGGACACAAGCTTCCTGCCTAGAAATGCCTAGTTGCCTACCATTGGGCATAACGTCTGCTCGCCTGGCCCCCCAAAACACATAGGAGTGGCCCAGTATCCAGACAAGGCCCATCACACTACCTGAAAGTGAAGAAACAACACCACAAATAACACCAAACAAGCATGCAAACACAGGCTTACCAACACAGAACACTCACAAAATGACCTACCCCACTAATCAGACAACAGATGAGGATGAACATATAGCTGGAACCTTTTCGATTCCCACCTACCAATACGCTTGGCCCCTCGTCATCCACCCCACACCTGGCGGCTTCTGTGGCCGCCCCAATTCGGAATGAGTGCGAGATGAATTCTTTCTCCTCCAAACCCAATGCCCTTAAACATTTACGGAAAATGGATATGAATTGAAATCTGGACAAAGGAGACCCATCTGCATGTAACAAAAAGGACTCAGCCAAATCCGGAGGCACTGTGAGAAACTCTCTGACAGCACCCACCAGACACAAGGGCAAAGCCGGCACAGAAAAAATCTGAATCCTTCTGCCCCTGCCAGCCTAATCCGTTTTGGACCATTGCAAAAGCAGGGATACCCTGACCTCCCCACAGGTGACCTCCCGATGCAACATACCCCCATGGACCCTCTTGGAAGGGCTGACTAGTTCGCTAATCCGAAAAGCTACAAAAAAAGCCAGAGAGAAGTCCGTTTTAAACATTTTTTTTAGAATATCAAAAGAAACAGGGTGCCTGGAATACCTGCGCTTCTGAGACCCACGATACCCCTTTAGAGCCTGTCGCACCCAAACATCTTTTGTGAAATCACGACAGCCCTGCAATTTGAAGAAAAATGCTAATCCTGCCAATATCCGCTCCACGACTGACACCAACACCCCCTCCTCAAGTTTCTGTGAAACAAAGTAAAGGACCAGCAACCTCACCTCCGGGCCCTCTTGCTCCACCACAGCCTGCTGCAGCAAAGACAACCACTCTTGCCATCATTTATTATAGACTGCCCACATCATGTTACACACTGACCGTATGATCCATCCGGAGACGACACCAAGGCAATCCTCCACAGGCATTCAGGACAAGGGACCATGTGTTGCTCCACTGCCAGTGCCAACTCCTGGAACCTGCCCCACTGAAAGCAAGACAATGCGTCAGCTAAGCCGTTCTCAACTGTAGACAACGTAACACTAGGTGCTGAAGAAGTCGGACCATGGGTGGCGACAAGGCTGTGAAAACGCACTTTAAGGTCCTTCTTAGGCACGACCCCCAGGGGAAAGGGCCACCCATGAGGCCCAACTCAAGTTCCTTCCGCAATTTCTCAGAAACCACTGCAGGATGTTGCAAGGCCGAACGCAAGTTCTGGGACACTGGTGGAACAGAGGCCAGGGAACAAGGTATGCGAAAGCCTTCGGAGAAACCCACCACTAACAACCGAGCAGCCTCCCGATCCGGATATCTATCGAGGAAAGTATCCTTTCCACCCTCACTAACGTCATCCCTTTTGTTAGCAGACTCACCAGCATGGCCCTTCCCCTGTTTGAAGCAGCGAGACAAGGGATGCAAACCTCCGCAGCCAGAGCACTCGTGCTGGTAACGGCAAGCCCCCCAAACTTGCAGGAGCCCTCATTGTACTGCCAGCAGACAACCCTTTTCTTTGCGGCCGGTTGTCCGGGGAGTAGATGTGCCACTGGCCCCCCCTAGAAAAAACTGATTAGGGGCCCGTGCCGAGGTCATAAGTCGCATCCACACACTAATGTCCTTGTGGTCCCACCGCAAGGATGGGCGGATAGATCTCTGCCGCTGGAACTGCTCGTCATACCTCAACCATGCAGATTCCCTGTAGACCCTGTAGGCCTCCCTGATAACAGAAGAGTGCCGAACAGTGTTCCGGATTCTTGCACCGGCTCCACCCACTGATTTCTGGGTCACCTTACCGGAGCGCCCAGAGCCCTGGGCGCTCGCTGCTGGTCTCACACAGCCGCTCCTCCGCACCTCTGACATCACCTGGTGCTGGCTGGTCCTGGTAGAGCCACCAGCCACGGAGGTAAAGGGCCTGGGGGCCGTAGCAGCATGATTCCCCTGCCGAGGCTCTGCCCCCACTTACTCATCGCTGGGGGAGGAGCCTGCCTGTTCCTCATCCTGACACTGGGCAGGCCGGGGAGAGACACAGACACCCCAGAAAGCACTGCCCCCCAACAATGAAGGGGATTCCTTCCAGGAGCACCACCCACGGGTGCAGCTGATCGCTTTTCAGGCAGTACTGAAGGGGCCCGCATGGGACTCCCAATGTGGCACCAAGCTCTGGAGGAGGAGACCAAAGAGAATCGCTCCAGGGGCCGAGACCTCCGAGCTAGTACGGACTCCTGCCCCCCTGTCCCCTGCCCCCACAAATGCGGCACAAACGAATGGCGTGTTTGTTTTTAAAATTCAGCAACAGGGGGTGCAAAGTGGGTGGGGTTTCAGCAAATATAACGCACAGAATCTCCGAAACCACAGCGGCACAAATGCTCATTTTTGCGGCACAAATCAGCACAAATGTGGCACAAATGAATAGTATATTTTTTTCAGGTTTTACAAACATGGGGTGCCAACTTCACACAGCTAGTGCCAGCTCATCTGCCACCAGCCGGTTCTGCTGCCACATCCACCTGCTGACCTCTGCCACCACGCAGTCTACTGGACTGATCACAGGCAGTCATACCTCGCTGTGCTCCCATGGCTGCTGTCTAACCAGGAGCTCACTACCCAGGTATGTGGCAGGAGGGCAGGGTGGTGTCATCATCTGGGAAAAACAAATTGCTGTTATCTTAAAAATGAAAGTAGCACAAATTTTTATTTTTATGACACAAAAAAGCACAAAGGTAGCACTAACAAATAGTATGTTTGTTTTTAAGATTTAATAACATGGGGTGCAAAGTGGGTGGGGTGTTATCAAATATAAACAAGCTGTTATAACTAAAAAAAATAACAGCACAAATAAAAATTTTAGCAGCACAAACCAGCACAAATGAGGCACTAACCAACCAGCCCAATTTTGTGTCTTTTGGGTGTTGTAGGGTGGCTCAGTGACCTTTGGTGACCTTTAATAAATTATTAATAACGCAAAAACGATAAAAGATAGAACAAAAATTTAAACAGCACAAACGTAGCACTAAAGAAACACACTTGAGTTTTCATTTGTGCTGATTGTAGGGGGGGGCAAAGTGGGTGGGGTTTAAAAAAAACAGTTATAACTTAAAAACCATAAAGCACAAAAAACATTTTAGCAGCACAAACCAGCACAAACGTAGCACTAAAGAAACACGCTTGAGTTTTTATTTGCGCTGATTGTAGGGGGGGCAAAGTGAGTGGGGTTTGAAAAAAAAAAACAGTTATAACTTAACCATAACAGCACAAATAAAAATTTTAGCAGCACAAACCAGCACAAACGTAGCACTAACCAACGAGACCAGTTTCGTGTCATTCGGGTGTTGTAGGGTGGCTGAGTGACCTTTGGTGACCTTCAATAAATCATTAATAATGCAAAAACGATAAAAGATAGAACGGAAATTTTAGCAGTACAAAACAGCACAAACGTAGCACCAATCAGCAAGACTAGTTTTGTGTCAGTTGGGCATTGTAGGGGGCTAAGTGACCTTTCATAAATCATTAATAATGCAAGAACGATAAAAGATAGAACGGAAATTTTAGCAGCACAAAACAGCACAAATGTAGCACTAACCAACGAGACCAGTTTTGTGTCATTTGGGTGTTGTAGGGGGGGCTGAGTGACCTTTGGTGACCTTTAATAAATCATTAATAACGCAAAAACGATAAAGGATAGAACAGAATTTTAAACAGCACAAAACAGCACAAACGTAGCACTAACCAATGAGACCAGTTTTGTGTTATTTGGGTGTTGTAGGGGGGCTGAGTGACTTTTGGTAACCTTTAATAAATCATTAATAACTCAAAAAATGATAAAAGATAGAATGGAATTTTAAACAGCACAAACCAGCACAAACGTAGCACTAACCAACGAGACCAGTTTTGTGCTATTTGGCTGTTGTAGGGGGGCTAGGTGATGTCATATTCTGGAAAAAACAATTGCTTATATCTTCAAAATAAAAGCAGCACAATTGTAAATTTTTACGGCACAAAACAGCACAAACGTAGCACTAAAGAAACACACTTGAGTTTTTATTTGTGCTGATTGTAGGGGGGCCAGCTTCGCTGAGCTCAGGAAGGCTCCATCTAGGATGCAGGTGGGAGTAAGTACAGCAGGGAGCTTATAGCTGTGTGCATTGAGTTTGTGTGAGAAAAACTGTCTGGAGGGGACAGAGAACGACCTTGAACTGAGGATAGAGGCCAGAGTGTAAGTCAGGAGGCTGATGAACATTTGTTTTTTTGCTCAAAAACCACTGCAAGGGAAACCCATGTGTTGAACTCGAACTTTGTGTTAATAAAAGTGGTCAGGAAAAGCCCTTAACAAGAAGAATTAGCTGTGTCCTTAATGTTCTACCATTTAAAGGTGGTTCCGAGAATATATGTTAAAAAAACTGCAGAGTATTAGGTACCTGTTGACAGCTGTATGGTGCCTCATTTTCCAGCACTGGAAACAACATGACTCTGTTGTCAAAATTAGGTCACTGTTTGCTACATGAGAGCTGACATGGAACAAATGAGTCATGATGTTTAAGTCATTTTTTAACCATTCACAATGACTGTGATGCTATGCAAGCTTCCCGAATACACCACCTGTAATCTGGAAATGAATATAAAGGAAGAGGGTAGGGAAGGCATATGCTATCCTTTATTTCAACAATGCAAGTGCCAGTATCATTTATGCATACCTCCCAATTTTCTGAGATGGGAATGAGGTACACCCATTAGCAAAAAGTATGTAAGCATAGGACACACCCCCTGCCACGCCCCCTTAAAGGAGAATTATGCAAAAAAATGACTTGTTAAACCCACAAATGCTTTTTTTACCACTACAATTCCTTTATATTGGTTTAGAAATTTACAAATGCAGTAATTTAGAAATTGGATCTATATAGATGAGACCAAAATGAAGGAAAAATGAGGAGGAAAGAAGGTTATTGTTCCAAATCAGGGACAGTTGGGAGCTCTGTACACAGACTGTAATGCTTGTGCCCACAACATACTCCATAATTACTGTGCTGTGAATGACAGTCATGCTAATGCCGCGTACACACGATGGACTATCCGACGGACTTTCGACGGACTTCCAACGGACTTTCCGAATGAACGGACTTGCCTACACACGATTACACCAAAGTCCGACGGATTTGTACGTGATGACGTACGACTGGACTAAAATAAGGAAGTTGATAGCCAGTAGCCAATAGCTGCCCTAGCGTTGGTTTTAGTCCGTCGGACTAGCATACAGACGTGCGGATTTTTCGACAGGACTCGAATTTGTCAGAAAGATTTGAAACATGTTTTATTTCTAGGTCTGTCAGACTTTTGGGAAAAAAAGTCAGCTGGAGCCCACACACGATCGAATTGTCCGCTGGAGTCCGGTCCGCCGGACCAAGTCTGCCGGAAAGTCCGCTCGTGTGTACGCGGCATTACATAAACCAAAAAGGACCAAGGAAAAAAAAAATCCTGCCACAGTTCCAGAAATTCTAAATAGTTACAACTTGGAATTATAATAGCAATACCAGGCAGTGGAGTGTTGAGCAAATAATGCTCGGGTCCACTGACCTGTGGATTTGTATCACAAGCCAGGCCAGTTCTGCGGAATTCTGAACTGTTGGGAGGTATGCAAATTACAAAGGCATGGTCCATTGTTGTCAGTACCAGGAAACCAGTCCTAGAAACACCATGCAGCCAGCTTTTGCTAAGTTTACACATATAGACACAGCAAGGCTAACTAATGATGAAAAGAAGCATTTAATAAAAAAAAAAATAAATAGTGTACATTATTCAGATAGGGTTTACATATACTTGATGCTATATACAACTTTGCAAAACATTTACCTGCTGCAGTGAACATATGAACTTTGTTAAACAGCTGTATACACTCTCAAATCTGAGCGTATTTGGCTGCAACCCCCTTTAAATTGTCAAATATAACTATTTGGCTCTATAAACCACCACAATGGATTTGAAATGAAACAAACAAGATGTGCTTTAACTGCAGACTTTCAGCTTTAATTTGAGGGTATTTACATCCAAATCAGGTGAACGGTGTAGGAATTACAACAGTTTGTATATGTGCCTCACACTTTTTAAGGGACCAAAAGTAATGGGACAATTGGCTGCTCAGCTGTTCCATGGCCAGTTGTGTGTTATTCCCTCAGTATCCCATTTACAAGGAGAAGATAAAACATCCAGAGTTCATTTCAAGTGTGCTATTTTCATTTGGAATCTGTTGCTGTCAACTCTCAATATGAAATCCAAAGAGCTGTCACTATCAGTGAAGCAAGTCATCATTAGGCTGAAAAAACAAAACAAACCCATCAGAGAGATAGCAAAAACATTAAGTGTGGCCAAATCAATTGTTTGAAACATCCTTAAAAAGAAAGAACGCATCGGTGAGCTCAGCAACACCAAAAGACCCTGAAGACCATGGAAAACAACTGTGGTGGATGACCGAAGAATTCTTTCCCTGGTGAAGAAAACACCCTTCACAAAAGTTGGCCAGATCAAGAACACTCTTCAGGAGGTAGGTGTATGTGTGTCAAAGTCAACAATCAAGAGAAGACTTCACCAGAGTGAATACATAGGGTTCAACACACGATGTAAACCATTGGTGAGCCTCAAAAACAGGAAGGCCAGATTAGAGTTTGCCAAACAACATCTAAAAAAGCCTTCACAGTTCTGGAACAACATCCTATGGATAGATGAGACCAAGATCAACTTGTACCAGAGTGATGGGAATAGAAGATTATGGAGAAGGAAAGGAACTGCTCATGATCCAAAGCATACCACCTCATCAGTGAAGCATGGTGGTGGTAGTGCCATGGCGTGGGCCACCACAGTGCAGATGGACAATGGCCCGAAGCATACTGCGAAAGCAACCAAAGAGTTTTTTTAAGGGAAAGAAGTGGAATGTTATGCAATGGCCAAGTCAATCACCTGACCTGAATGCGATTGAGCATGCATTTCACTTGCTGAAGACAAAACTGAAGGGAAATTGCCCCAAGAACAAGCAGGAACTGAAGACAGTTGCAGTAGAGGCCTGACAGAGCATCACCAGGGATGAAACCCAGCGTCTGGTGATGTCTATGCATTCCAGACTTCAGGCTGTAATTGACTGTAAAGGATTTGCAACCAAGTATTAAAAAGTGAAAGTTTGATGGATGATTGTTAATCTGTCCCATTACTTTTGGTCCCTTAAAAAGTGGAAGGCACATATACAAACTGTTGTAATTCCTACACCGTTCACCTGATTTGGAAGTAAATACCCTCAAATTAAAGCTGAAAATCTGCAGTTAAAGAACATCTTGTTTGTTTCATTTCAAATCCATTGTGGTCCTGTATAGAGCCAAAAAGATTAGAATTGTGTAGATGTCCCAATATTTATGAACCTGACTGTACTGTAAAAAACTAACTTCAAATGCTCATAACTGACGCTAAACTCACATAAACTCAGTATGTAAAAGCTGTAAAACTAATGTTTTTCACTGTCGGTTTCCAGCTGTCAAGTTTTCAGCATTGAGAAAAGCTTTTGAACTGCCCTGTGTACATGAGCCCTAATACAGGAGGTATGTTACTGGCCAGAACACCAGATAAAAACAGGAAAAAAAGCAAATGAAAAGAAAACTAATGCAGCCACTAATGATTGGTAAGCTGCAGTATAATACATTTTTGGCTCTGGGTTTAATACTGCTTTAAGACATTAGGAAAATTAAGATCATGGTAAATGGTCCCATCACTTCTTGGCAAATAGAAGGAAAAGGAGAAGAAATGGAAACAGTGACAGATTTTATCTTCCTAGGCTCCAAGATCACAACCGATGGTTACTTGTAGCCATGAAATTAGGAGACTTGCTTCTTGGGAGGAAAGCAATGGCAAACCTAGATAACATTATAAAAAGTAGAGACATCATCCTACCGACAAAGTGCCGTATAGTCAAAGCTAGGGATGAGCCGAACACCCCCCTGTTCGGTTCGCACCAGAACATGCGAACAGGAAAAAAGTTTGTTCGAACACGCAAACACCGTTAAAGTCTATGGGACACGAACATGAATAATCAAAAGTGCTAATTTTAAAGGCTAATATGCAAGTTATTGTCATAAAAAGTGTTTGGGGACCTGGGTCCTGCCCCAGGGGACATGGATCAATGCAAAAATTTTTTTTAAAAACGGCCATTTTTTCAGGAGCAGTGATTTTAATAATGCTTAAAGTCAAACAATAAAAGTGTAATATCCCTTTAAATTTCGTACCTGGGGGGTGTCTATAGTATGCCTGTAAAGGGGCGCATGTTTCCTGTGTTTAGAACAGTCTGACAGCAAAATGACATTTTGAAGGAAAAAAGCCATTTAAAATTACCCGCGGCTATTGCATTGCCGACAATACACATAGAAGTTCATTGATAAAAACGGCATGGGAATTCCCCAAAGGGGAACCCCGAACCAAAATTAAAAAAAAAAATGACGTGGGAGTCCCCCTAAATTCCATACCAGGCCCTTCAGGTCTGGTATGGATATTAAGGGGAACCCCGGCCAAAATTAAAAAAAAAAAATGACGTGGGGTTCCCCCTAAATTCCATACCAGACCCTTCAGGTCTGGTATGGATTTTAAGGGGAACCCCGCGCCAAAAAAAAACAAAAAACGGCGTGGGGTCCCCCCAAAAATCCATACCAGACCCTTATCCAAGCACGCAACCTGGCAGGCCACAGGAAAAGAGGGGGGACGAGAGTGCAGCCCCCCCCTCCTGAACCGTACCAGGCCACATGCCCTCAACATTGGGAGGGTGCTTTGGGGTAGCCCCCAAAACACCTTGTCCCCATGTTGATGAGGACAAGGGCCTCATCCCCACAACCCTGGCCGGTGGTTGTGGGGGTCTGCGGGCGGGGGGCTTATCAGAATCTGGAAGCCCCCTTTAACAAGGGGACCCCCAGATCCCGGCCCCCCCCTGTGTGAAATGGTAAGGAGGTACAAAAGTTGCCCTACCATTTCACTAAAAAACTGTCAAAAATGTTAAAAATGACAAGAGACAGTTTTTGACAATTCCTTTATTTAAATACTTCTTTCTTCTATCTTCCTTCATCTTCTGGTTCTTCTGGTTCTTCTGGCTCTTCTGGTTCTTCCTCCGGCGTTCTCGTCCAGCATCTCCTCTGCGGCGTCTTCTATCTTCTTCTCCTTGGGCCGCTCCGCACCCATGGCATGGGGGGAGGCTCCCGCTCTTCTCTTCATCTTCTTCATCTTCTTCTCTTCTTCTTTTCTTCTCTTCTTCTCTTCTTCATTTTCTTCTCCGGGCCGCTCCGCACCCATGCTGGCATGGAGGGAGGCTCCCGCTGTGTGACGGCGCTCCTCGTCTGACAGTTCTTAAATAACGGGGGCGGGGCCACCTGGTGACAGGACGGGACTTCCCTGTGGCATTCCCCGTGACGTCACAGGGAAGTCCCGTCAAGTCACCATGCGTCAGAGGGGGGCGGGGTCACCGGGTGGCCCCGCCCCCCGTTATTTAAGAACTGTCAGACGAGGAGCACCGTCACACAGCGGGAGCCTCCCTCCATGCCAGCATGGGTGCGGAGCAGCCCGGAGAAGAAAATGAAGACGAGAAGAAGAGAAGAAAAGAAGAAGAGAAGAAGAGAAGAAGATGAAGAAGATAAAGAGAAGAGCGGGAGCCTCCCCCCATGCCATGGGTGCGGAGCGGCCCGAGGAGAAGAAGATAGAAGACGCCGCGGAGGAGATGCTGGACGAGAACGCCGGAGGAAGAACCAGAAGAACCAGAAGAACCAGAAGATGAAGGAAGATAGAAGAAAGAAGAAGTATTTAAATAAAGGAATTGTCAAAAACTGTCTCTTGTCATTTTTAACATTTTTGACAGTTTTTTAGTGAAATGATTTCACACAGGGGGGGGCCGGGATCTGGGGGTCCCCTTGTTAAAGGGGGCTTCCAGATTCCGATAAGCCCCCCGCCCGCAGACCCCCACAACCACCGGCCAGGGTTGTGGGGATGAGGCCCTTGTCCTCATCAACATGGGGACAAGGTGTTTTGGGGGGCTACCCCAAAGCACCCTCCCAATGTTGAGGGCATGTGGCCTGGTACGGTTCAGGAGGGGGGGGCGCACTCTCGTCCCCCCTCTTTTCCTGCGGCCTGCCAGGTTGCGTGCTCGGATAAGGGTCTGGTATGGATTTTTGGGGGGACCCCACGCCGTTTTTTTTTTTTTTTGGCGCGGGGTTCCCCTTAAAATCCATACCAGACCTGAAGGGTCTGGTATGAAATTTAGGGGGAACCCCACGTCATTTGTTTTTTTTTGAATTTTGGCCGGGGTTCCCCTTAATATCCATATCAGACCTGAAGGGCCTGGTATGGAATTTAGGGGGACTCCCACGTCATTTTTTTTTTTAAATTTTGGTTCGGGGTTCCCCTTTGGGGAATTCCCATGCCGTTTTTATCAATGAACTTCTATGTGTATTGTCGGCAATGCAATAGCCGCGGTAGTTTTAAATGAGTTTTTTCCTTCAAAATGTCATTTTGCTGTCAGACTGTTCTAAACACAGGAAACATGCGCCCCTTTACAGGCATACTATAGACACCCCCCAGGTACGAAATTTAAAGGGATATTACACTTTTATTGTTTGACTTTAAGCATTATTAAAATCACTGCTCCTGAAAAAACGGCCGTTTTTAAAAAAATTTTTTGCATTGATCCATGTCCCCTGGGGCAGGACCCAGGTCCCCAAACACTTTTTATGACAATAACTTGCATATTAGCCTTTAAAATTAGCACTTTTGATTTCTCCCATAGACTTTTAAAGGGTGTTCTGCGGCATTCGAATTTGCCGCGAACAACCCAAATTGTTCGCTGTTCGGCGAACTTGCGAACAGCCAATGTTTGAGTCGAACATGAGTTCGACTCGAACAGGAGTTCGTCTCGAACTCGAAGCTCATCCCTAGTCAAAGCTATGGTATTCCCAGTAGTAACCTATGGCTGTGAAAGTTGAACCATAAGGAAGGCTGAATGCCGAAGAATTTATGCTTTTGAAATATGGTGTTGGAGAAGACTCTTGAAAGTCCCTTGGAAGGCAAGAAGATCAAACCAGTCTATCTTGAAGGATGTCAACCCTGAATTTTTCACTGGAAGGACAGATCCTGAAGCTGAAACCAGGGCCGGATTAACATAGGGGCTTTAGGAGCTGCAGCTCCAGGCCCCTGCCTTAAAATCGCCCCCCCCCAGCCAGCAGTATAAGCCCAATGTTCTCCTGTCCATAAACTTCTATGGGACAGGAGAAGCTGTGTGTAAATGTAGGGGTGTCTGGCTGCATCTGTGTTGGCTCACTGTGATTATTACAATGTCACAGTGCACAGTTCCCCCCCTTACACAAATGGGAGAGGTTGAGTCGGCTCTGCCTTTCCCCTCCCCTCCCCCTCTGTGAAGTCCATGCAGTGAGCAGTGAAGGAGCCGTGTGGGTGGGAAATTATGAACTGAACACCAGCAGATAGAAGGTGAACAGGATATCTCTGAGTGATGAGCCTCCAGGGACCATCCAAATGTGAGCTCAGTGACTCCACCCTTATCTCCCTTCCCCTCATTTTAACTTTTTTCTCCAGCAGTAGCTCTTATAACTGCAGCCAAAGTGTTTAGAATTGTGTCATCAGCCTGTGGTAGTGCTTGGTCCCTTGTGCTTTTAATTGGGTTCACACTGGTTTGCTGTGTTTTGGCCCATTGCTGGTGTATCAGCAGTTTTCCTGCTTTTTACCCGCAGTTCTATTGATTTCTATTAGGTTGTGTGTTTTTTCTGCATTTTCTGAAAGCTCACCAAAATTCCTGCATGCTGCATCTTTGGCGCACTGTCAGAAAATGCAACAAAAACCTGCAACCTGATATATATCAATAGGACTGCAAGCTAAAACTGCAGATACATAAGCAGTGCGGCCGACTGCAGCACACTGATATGAGCCCAAAGACTTGAACACACAATACCCTCCCCTGTAGAACTTGGTCTGATCAATACTCCTGGCATTCATTTCACACACGGCCATACGATCCCAGCTCAGGAGGGGTGGGGGCTCCAGGGATTTGATTGACTATGCAGGCCCCGTCCCTTTTATCTGTCCGGGCAGAGTCCTGGAGGGAGTGGCAGGCTGCTAGTGGCAAGTGGCACACTGTATCCGGTGGCAGGCTGCTGGTGGCAAGTGGCACACTGTGTCTGGTGGCAGGCTGTGGGTGGCAAGTAGCACACAGTATCTGGTGGCAGGCTGTGGGTGGCAAGTGGCACACCGTATCTGGTGGCAGGCTGCTGGTGGCAAGTGGCACAATGTATCTGGTGACAGGCTGCTGGTGGCAAGTGGCACACTGTATCTGGTGGCATTCTGCTGGTGGCAAGTGGCACACTGTATCTGGTAACAGGCTGCTGGTGGCAAGTGGCACACTGTATCTGGTGGCATGCTGCTGGTGGCAAGTGGCACACTGTATCTGGTGGCATGCTGCTGGTGGCAAGTGGCACACCGTATCTGGTGGCCTGCTGTGGGTGGCAAGTAGCACACCGTATCTGGTGGCAGGCTGCTGGTTGCAAGTGGCACACTGTATCTGGTGACAGGCTGCTGGTGGCAAGTGGCACATTGTATCTGGTGGCAGGCTGCTGGTGGCAAGTGGCACACTGTATCTGGTGACAGGCTGCTGGTGGCAAGTGGCACACTGTATCTGGTTGCATGCTGCTGGTGGCAAGTGGCACACTGTGTCTGGTGGCAAGTGGCACACCATATCTGGTGGCATGCTGCTGATGGCAAGTGGCACACTGTATCTGGTGGCAGGCTGCTGGAGGCAAGTAGCACACTGTATCTGGTGGCATGCTGCTGGTGGCAAGTGGCACACTGTATCTGGTGGCATGCTGCTGGTGGCAAGTGGCACACTGTATCTGGTGGCAGGCTGCTGGTGGCAAGTGGCACACAATGTGTATGGTGGCAGGCTGTGGGTGGCAAGTAGCACACCGTATCTGGTGGCAGGCTGTGGGTGGCAAGTAGGACACCGTATCTGGTGGCAGGCTGCTGGTGGCAAGTGGCACACTGTATCTGGTGGCATGCTGCTTGTGGCAAGTGGCACACTGTATCTGGTGGCAAGTGGCACACCGTATCTGGTGCATGCTGCTTGTGGCAAGTGGCACACTGTATCTGGTGGCAGGCTGCTGTTGGCAAGTGGCACACCATATCTGGTGGCATGCTGCTGGTGGCAAGTGGCACACTGTATCTGGTGGCATGCTGCTGGTGGCAAGTGGCACACTGTATCTGGTGGCAGGCTGCTGGTGGCAAGTGGAACACTGTGTCTGGTGGCAGGCTGTGGGTGGCAAGTAGCACACCATATCTGGTGGCAGGCTGTGGGTGGCAAGTAGAACACCGTATCTGGTGGCAGGCTGCTGGTGGCAAGTGGCACACTGTATCTGGTGGCATGCTGCTTGTGGCAAGTGGCACACTGTATCTCGTGGCAAGTGGCACACCATATCTGGTGGCATGCTGCTCGTGGCAAGTGGCACACTGTATCTGGTGGAAGGCTGCTGGTGGCAAGTGGCACACTGTATCTGGTGGCAGGCAGCTGGTGGCAAGTGGCACATTGTATCTGGTGGCAGGCTTCGGGTGTTAAGTGGCACAATGCATCTGATGGCATGCTATGAGTGGCATCTGGCATGCTGAATCTGGCGGCAGGCGATGGTGGCAAGTGACATGCTGCATCTGGTGGCAAGTGACAAGCTCAGGTTCCCACTGATTCTGCATGATGGTGAGTTGAACTATTTCACTATATATTACAATGTAGTAATAGAAATAATGGAATTTGATCATCCTGACACCATATTAGGCATAGTGTCAGGATGATTTTAAGTGCTAACACCAGCCATTTGCCCGAAAATTCACACCGCCACCTATTTCCCCTATCAACCCCGAGACTACATCCCCCTCATCTTTTTTTGGGAAGGGAGGATGTCCCTGAATGCCAGTTTGGAAATGTGGTCGCCCTATGTTGCTGTTAGTGAGAGACTGCATAGCAGGTGGTATTGGTGGTGTTGCTGCTGCTCAAAGGCTGCACAGCTGATATTACTGGTGAGAGAATATTTAATTTGTTTTATTTAAAACATTTTTGCATTTTCATTTTGTTTCCATAAAAAGGCCCACCAAAATCCTTAGCACCAGACCCATGATGCTCTTAATCTGGCCCTGGCTGAAACTCAAATACTTTGGCCACCTAATGCGAAGAGAGGACTTATTGGAAAAGACCCTAATGCTGGGAAACATGGAAGGAAAAAGGAGAAGAGGACGACAGAAAACAAGATGGAGGATAGATAGCATCATCGAAACAATGAACATGAAGTTAAGCAAGCTCCGGGAGGCAGTGGAGGACAGAAAAGCCTGGCACGCTATGGTCCATGAGGTCACGAAGAGTCAGACACGACTAAATGACTGAACAACAACAACTGATTTAAGATATTTGTAATTAACCACTTCAGCCCTGGAAGATTTTACCCCCTTACTGATCAGAGCACTTTTTACAATTTGGCACTGTGTCACTTTAACTGCTAATTGCACGGTCATGCAATGCTGTACCCAAACAAAATTTGCATCCTTTTTTTCCAACAATTAGACCTTTTGGTGGTATCTGATCACCTCTGCATTTTTTTATTTTTTTTTGCGATATAAACGAAAAAAGACTGAAAATTTTGAAAAAATATATATTTTCTATTTTTTGTTATAAAAAAATACAATATACTCAATTTTAGTCATACATTTAGCCCAAAATGCATTCCGCCACATGTCTCGGGTAAAAAAAAAAAACAATAAGCGTATATTTATTGGTTTGCGCAAAAGTTATAGCGTCTACAAACTAGGGTACATTTTCTGGAATGTACGCAGCTTTTAGTTTATGACTGCCTATCTCATTACTTGAGGTGCTATAAAGGCAGGGCAGTACAACCTCCCCCCCAATAACCCAATTTTGCAAAGTAAACACCCCAAGGAATTTGCTGAGAAGCATGTTAAGAACATCGAATATTTCATTTTTTGTCACAAGTGAGGACAAAAAAAAAAATTAAAAATGTACACAAAGTTGTCACTGAAATGATATATTGCTCACACATGCCATGGGCATATGTGAAATTACACCCCAAAATATATTCTGCTGCTTTTCCTGACTACAGGGATACCACATGTGTGGGACTTTTTTGGAGCCTAGCCGTGTACAGGTCAGGACCCCGAAAACCAATCAGGCTTTTTAAGAGCGTAAAATGGTGATTTCACTCCTCACTACCTATCACAGTTTAGGAGGACATGATATGCCAAGATAGCACAACCCCCCCCCAAATGGACCCATTTTGGAAAGTAGATACCCCAAGCTATTTTCTGAGACACATGTTGAGTCCATGGAATATTTTATATTTTGCCACAAGTTTCAGAAAAATTACAAATTTTTTTTTTCACAAAGTTGTCGCTAAATGATATATTGCTCGAACATGTCATGGGCATATGTGAAATTACACCCCAAAATACATTCTGCTGCTTCTCCTGAGTATGGGGATACCACATGTGTGGGACTTTTTGGCAGTCTAACTGCGTACAGGACCCCGAAAACCAATCACCGCCTTCAGGCTTTCTAAGGGCGTAAAATGGTGATTTCACTCCTCACTACCTATCACAGTTTCGGAGGCCATGAAATGCTAAGGTAGCACAACCCCCCGCCCCATTTTGAAAAGTTATTTGCTGAGAGGCATGTTGAGTATTTTGCAGATCTCGCTTTTTGTCACAAAGTTTTGAAAATTGAAAAAAGAAGAAAAAATAAATTAGATCTGCAAAATACTCACCATGCCTCTTAGCAAATACCTTGGGGTGTCTACTTTCTAAAATGGGGTCATCTGGGGGAGGCTGGGTTGTGCTATCTGGACATTTTAGGGCCTCTAAAACTGTGATAGGTAGTGAGGAGTAAAATCACCATTTTGAAATTCCGAAGGCGGTGATTTGTTTTCAGGGTCCTGTACGCGGTTAGACTCCCAAAAAGTCCCACACATGGTATCCCCGTACTCAGGAGAAGCAGCAGAATGTATTTTGGGGTGTAATTCCAGATATACCCATGTCATGTGTGAGCAATATATCATTTAGTGACAACTTTTTGTAATTTTAATTTTCCCGAAACTTTTGGAAAAATATTAAATATTCCATGGATTCAACATCAGGAAATAGCTTGGGTGTCTACTTTCCAAAAAGGGGTCATTTGGGGGGGGTTGAACTGTCCTGGTATTTTATGCACAACATTAGAAGCTTATACCACACATCACCCACTCTTCTAACCACTTGAAGACAAAGCCCTTTCTGACTCATGTCTGTTTACATGAAAAAATATATTTTTTTGCTAGAAAATTACTTTGAACCCCCAAACATTATATATATTTTTTAAAGCAAAGGCCCTACAGATTAAAATGGTGGGTGTTGCAATTTTTTTTCTCACAATATTTGTGTAGCTATTTTTAAAATTCAAATTTTTTGGAAAAAAAACACTTTTTTGAATTTTAATGCACTAAAACACACTATATTGCCCAAATTTTTGGTAAAATATAAAAGATGATCTTATGCCGAGTACAAAGATAACAAACACGATATGCTTTAAAAATGCGCACAACTGTGCAGCGGCGACAAACTACATACATTTTTAAAAGCCTTTACAGGTTACTGCTTTAGATTTACAGAGGAGGTCTACTGCACTCAATCTGACGTTCACAGTGATACCTCACATGCATGGTGCAATTGCTGTTTTACATATGACACAAAACCGAAACTTAAGTTCACCTTTGTGAACGACAGGGGTGCTTTTTTTATTATTATTATTTATTTTGCTTTTTTATTTTGTTTTTACACTGTTCCTTTAATTATTTATTTATTTTTTTCATAATTTTTATTGTTATCACAGGTAATATAAATATCCCCTACAATAGCAATAAGTAGTGACAGGTACTCTTTTAAAAAAAAATTGTGGTCTATTAGACTCTAGATCTCTCCTCTACCCTCAAAGCATCTGACCACATCAAGATCGGTGTGATAAAATGCTTTCCCAATTTCCCAATGGCGATGTGTATATCGAGTGAAAGCAAAGTCATGAAATGCTCATAGCTTCTGATTTCTTAGGCCATAGAGATGATTGGAGCTGGTCTTCGATCAGCTCTATGGTCAGCTGGCGGAACCACCGGCTGCAATCTCAGGTTCCCCGGTGGGACAGGACAGCCCGAGAAAACCATGGAAGACGGCGGGAGGGGGGACGTTCCCTCCCACTGCTTGTAAAAGAAGTCTAGCGGCTAATTAGCCACTAGGATTGCTTTTACATGAAAGCCGATCGCTGGCTGAAAAAAACAATACCAAGATGATACCTAAACCTGCATGCATCATTTTGGTATAACCACTCAAAGTCCAGCAACATACCAGTACGTTGCTGGTTCTTGTGGGGCATATATTGTATTGTTCTTTTTTTTCATGCAGCCTGTGGGCTGAACGAAAAAAGAAATTGATCGGTGGGTCAGTGTTGCCAACCTACCAGACACCCAAAATTTACTGGCACAGCCACGTTTTTACTGGCATTTCCAAAAGTTACAAAATTGGATTATTTCATGGTGAAGAGCCCCTATGGCCATAGACAACGGAACCATCTAATGAGTCACATGGGCAGGCTGTAGAGGTCTCCCATCAGGAGTGTCATGCAGCTGCAGCGGAATTGAGTTCTTCGATACAAAGGCAGCATCAATGAACAGGCCTGCAGCCGAGAGTCGATTAGAGCTTGTATCTCGATGGACGACTCAGCCCAACAAAGGGTGACTGAAACTAGGGTCTTATCCTTCTGGATAACTGGGGATGAAACAATGCCACCTAAGGTCTGTCCGTGACAGGACCTCAAGGTTCGGGCGAAACTTCAAAAAGTGACCTGCCTGGCCACAATAAAGGCACAATCTCTCCCTCCTCCTAAAGGTTCTCTCATCCGCAGAAAGAAACCCAACGCGTGAAACCAAAGTGCATGGGTTCACCCTCACTGACTGACTCTGTACCAGGAGGAAAAAACAGGATCCTGGACGGCCGCACACCATAGAAGGCATCTTTATTGATATGAAAAAGTAAAATCCAAATGCAGATACTTCATGTACAGGGAAAAACAAGTAAAATACTAATGCGTTTCACGCCCTATTGTGGCGCTTATTCATAGCTAAATGACTAAAAGTTTGATCATGGGCATATATGGAGACTTCAGGTTTTGATGGCCAATCAAAAAATGGTCTCAAAAGAAGAGACGCCCACACAATCAAACTCTAGAACAACACAACACCCAAGAGATAGGATACACCTGGGATATGAAGCTGAATTTTAAATTAAAGTTTGAGGACAAAGTAGTATAATAATATGGTAATATAATGATATAATAATGACTGTAAAGGTCCACCAAACTAAAAAAGTTTAAGTGAATCAATACGCATACATATACACATGTGTATTAGATACATGATTGTTTTCATTATTTACATAATTCAACTTCTCTCATTGTGTGCATCCATAACCTTGGGATAAAGACCATGATAAATACTAAAACAATACTGAACGATGGCAGAGTATCAGAATAACAACACTGATTTCCAAATGGTAAATAAAGAATAATCTCAAAGGAAACCTGTATATAAATGATTAATAAACAAAATTCATGAAAATGCAAAACCTGCTGAATTTATACAAAATCGCAAAATGACATATACATGAAATTGATGTGGAAATACTGAGTGAACCCATTCTCAACACTATCAATAATATCTTGGTAACTGCATATGTATACACATTGTCCTGAAATGTAGATGTATTTGAAAGTTGTCTGAATAAAACAATAATTTTCATTAAAAATGATTATATATAAATCATTATACCCACATAAATCCATGCACCTAGGAAAAATGCAAAACCCCACCCGGCGACATCTGGAATCCATTTGTGTTGGACTTACAAACAAAAAATATATATCCCAAAACTGCAACAAACAGCATTAAAAAGGGTAAAAAGAAGGGGACAGAAAGTCGTCATCAGATGGGGGAGCACTTCAATGGTGCATGGAAAAAGTGGGAAAGTAAAGAGGGACCCTAAAGAAGTTACATAAACTTTATGTAACTTCTTTAGGGTCCCTCTTTACCTTCCTTTATTTTCCCACTTTTGATTGTGTGGGCGTATCTTCTTTTGAGACCATCTTTTGATTGGCCAACAAAACCTGAAGTCTCTATATATGCCCATGATCAAACTTTTAGTCATTTAGCTATGAATAAGGGAGTGAAACGCGTTAGTTATTTTTCCTGTTTTTCCCTGTACATGAAGTGACTGCATTTGGATTTTACTTTTTCATATCAACAAAGATGCCTTCTATGGTGTGCAGCTGACCAGGATCCTCTTTTTTCCTCAAGCTTGTGCAGAGCCAGCACCTGTGAGTTCTATTAGGGTGGGTGTTTTGTTACAGATTTGGGAGATTGGAGCGGCAATCTTTTGCTTTATGATTTTCTGTACCAGAAGGCATGGGAGGTGTGGGACTGCAAATCTCGGAGAAAAAGGTACAGGAGGCTTCTGCAAGCGCTCTTTAAAAGAGAGTCTTTCTCTGAGTCTGGAGTCAATGAGGATAGCAAACGTGATCAACCTCTCCAGCTCAGTGGGTATATCTCGGGCTGCTATCTCATCCTTGATGGTATCCGAGAGACCATGAGAAAAAGCAGCCACGAGGGCCTCATTGTTCCACGCAACCTCTGCTGCCAGAGTATGGAATTCAATGGTGTATTTGGCAACAGTTCTCGTACTCTGTTTGATGGACATGAGGCACTTGGCAGCAGAAGCGGAGCATGCGGGAACGTCAAATACCCTTTTAAATGAAGCCACAAACTCAGGGTAGATCAAGACAACAGTTTTTTGCATCTCCAATAGAGGTTTTGCCCAGGCCAAGGCTCTCTCAGAAAGCAAAGATATCACAAAACCTACTTTGCTTCTGTCCGTGGGAAATGCCCGGGGCAGCATCTCAAAGTATATCTCAACCTGGTTGAGAAACCCTCTGCATTGGACTGGATCGCCCCCAAATCTCTGGGGAAGCGGAGCGGAACCAGAGATATCTCTTAACACAGGCACACGGGCGGACTTTTCGACCGGACTGGACTGACGGAGTGAATCCGTCGGACAATCCGACCGCGTGTGGGCTTCATCGGACCTTTAGCGGACTTTTTCAGTCGTAAATCAGACGGACTTTAGATTTGGAACATGTTTCAAATCTTTCCGACGGACTCGAGTCCGGTCAAAAAATCTGGTCGAAAAATTACCTAATAAAGGGTTAAACCTTTATTAGGTAATATACGGTGGGTACCCTAACGCTATAAAAAAATAACTAACTAACCAGCGTCACCCATAACACTAATATGGCGATCAGAAAATAGATCTACTAGTGACACTGGTGACAGGGGACGAAAGGGTTAACTGGGGGTTAAACCCTGTATTTAATTGGTCAGAACCGATCAGTAGTTATCATTGGCCTGGACCTGAAGACTGATCGGTTCTGCCACGAATCCGATTACCACAGGCACGTGCCCCCTGCCCGCGGCCACGAGCGACGTACATGTACATGGTTTTGGGCACCCGTGCCATTCTGCCGACGTATATCAATGTGAGCCAGTCGGGAACCGGTTAATATATCTCTATACAAAAATGTACAGTATATAAAAACATATATATATGTAGGAGACTATAATACTGATCTGATTATAAAATGTATTTCCTGTCGCATCATGGCAGCATACACTTTGGGTTGTGACTCCGCCCCCACAAGCTGTATTCTCTTATTTTTCCTCACCTGTCAGGACCACATGGATCAGCACCCCCTTACTGCTTCGCCCCAGCCAGGTTGTAGCCTCTCCTGGGTGGAAGTCCTTTCCTGGACAGCCTCTAAACAAGCTAAATGGAAGGAGCCCCACTCTGGTGATCTCAGGGGCACTTTTCTTTTTCTTTGCTAGCCATAATATAAGCCTTAAACAGGCTTGGCTTGTCAGCAGCCCAAATATAAGCCTTAAACAGGCTTGCCGGTGGAACGGCCTCAGAAGATATACTCTGGCCTCATAAATATAAGCCTTAAACAGGCTTAGTTGTGTGCAGCGGTCTCCCCCCACCCTCTCTCATTCACCTGTGTGCTCCTGGGCTCTGTCCTTCTTAAGATGAGGGAAATACTTCCTTTGTTTCTGTTGGACCTCCTGGGGTTCCTCCCAGTTTATTGCCTCCTTAACTGACTTGACAAAAGGCTCTATTTGAGAAAAGTCAAAGCCAGCCGATACCTCCAATCCCTCATTATCAGACAGAGAGTCTTGCTCTCTTGATGTACTGGCCGGAGCGGGAGAGGCACTGTGGATAGAAAACTCTGTTCGTGTATGTGCAGTGCGCAGTGACAGGGCATTCTCTGCCTGTGCCAGATTCCAAGATGGCGCCGGGTGCCGCACGGTGCTACTGCACATGCGCGAGCGCTCGGCGGTCATGGCGGCAAATTTAAAAAGCCCCAGTGACAGTTCTTACTGCCTCTGCTGCATTTCTAACTAGAAATTGATTTTTGGCTGTTTAAAATAGTTGTACGGAGGTAAGTACCTATCTTATCTGTCTACTCCTCTTCTAGCCTACTTTTCCCTGCATGTCTCAATCTTACTGTATCTACAGGCTTCACCACTCTTTCACTATGGAGACCGTTCCCCCAGCAGATCACCGCCAGCCTCATAGATAAGGGGGGGAAGACATGGTAAGTAGTGAAGATTGAAAAAGAGAGCACTACTAACGCTACCTAAATTGGTCAGCCCTATCAGGTCCTCAGGAATGTCTGGTTCAAGACATCGAGAGACCTCACACAGAAGAAGCCGCTCCAGACACAGACGGAGCCGCTCTAACCGCAGGAGAAGCCGCTCGGGCCACAGGGGGAGTCGCAGAAGGAGCCGGTCCAGATCTTACTCAAGACACAGTCGCTCCCACCATAGAAGATCCCCTTCGCGCAGACCCCAGGCTCCAGCGCACCACTCCCGTCCCTCCGGGAACGCCTGCTGGATATGCGGTGCGGTTGCCCTCCCAGATAAACTGGCCTGTCAAAGGTGCCTCGAGGAGGCCACCAAAGAAAGAGTTTCAGATACCGGAGAATCCACTGGAATTTCAGCTCCGCAGGCCTTGATTCCGGAAACAGAGTTTTCTATCCACAGTGCCTCTCCCGCTCCGGCCAGTACATCAAGAGAGCAAGACTCTCTGTCTGATAATGAGGGATTGGAGGTATCGGCTGGCTTTGACTTTTCTCAAATAGAGCCTTTTGTCAAGTCAGTTAAGGAGGCAATAAACTGGGAGGAACCCCAGGAGGTCCAACAGAAACAAAGGAAGTATTTCCCTCATCTTAAGAAGGACCCAGAAGCTTTCCCATTCATTGAGGAGCTGGACGAGCTAATCGAGGAGGAATGGCAAAGACCCCAAAAAAAAAAATCCAGTCCAAATAATAGACTTGTCAAGCTGTATCCGCTCAAGGAGCCTAAAGTACCCCCCCTGATTTCTCCTCCTGTGGTGGACGCATCCTTGATGCGTCTAGCCAGGCATGTTACACTCCCTATAGAAGACGCGATAACATTCAGGGACGTGCTCGATAGGAAAATCGACACGGACCTTAAAAGGGCCTACCTGTCGGCAGGAGGCGCTTGCAGGCCAGCGATAGCGCTCGCAGCAGTGGGTAGAGCCATTTCTAGCTGGTCCGCAAACACTGAGAAGCTTGTATCGGAGGGCACAGACCAGGAGAAGAAAATAAAAGCTCTGCAAGAACTAAGCCTAGCGGGGGACTTTGTGGCAGAGGCCTCTGTTGATATAATCAGGTCTGCATCTAAGTCTATGCTGGCCTCTGTAATGGCCAGAAGAGCACTATGGCTAAAGCCCTGGACGGCGTACCCCGCCTCCAAGTCCAATTGGTGTCGCATCCCGTTTGATGGGGAGAACCTCTTTGGGGCGAAGTTGGACTCAGCCATCTCAAAGGTGACTGGCAGCAATTCCGGACTTATCCCTTTGCATAGAAGACCGAAACAACAGAGACCTCCCCCCTTTAAATGAAACCTTCCAGAGAGGTATAGAGACGCAAAAGCTTACAGGCCTGGGAAGGAATACCGAAGGAGCTGGAAAAATCCTCAGTCGTCCTTCATGAAATTTCAAAAGCCCAAGGCTCCTGCTTCCAGTGACCAGAAATCCTTTTGAAGGTGCATCCTTCCAGCCAGCAGTGGTGGGATACAGACTCTCAAGATTCAAGCTGGTCTGGGCAGAAATTATAAAGGATCCTTGGACAGTGGCCACCATCAGATTCGGACACAGGTGGTCGTTCAGAAGTCGATCCCCAAAGGATCAGTTTTGTCTAACTCATCTTTCTTCATCTCAGGAAAGAAGGATGTCACTAATGAATTATGTTCAGGACCTTCTCCAAAAGCGGGCGATAGTGGAAGTTCCGCCAGCACAGAGGGGCAAGGGGTTTTATTCTCCGCTATTCCTCGTCAAGAAGAAATCAGGGGATCTGCGCCCGGTTCTAGATCTAAAGAATCTCAACAGATCCATCTGGGTGGAGTCATTCAAAATGGAAAGCTTGCAGTCTATCCTCCAGGCCATAAATCTGGAAGACTGGATGCTTTCCATAGACCTCCAGGACGCCTACCTGCATATCCCTATTCATACTGCGTTCCAAAGATTCCTGCGATTCTCAGTGGATCACGGGCACTTTCAATTTCAGAGTCTCCCCTTTGGAATCTCGACGGCTCCCAGAACATTCACAAAGGTCTTATTGCCAGTGATAGCTTCCTTGAGAGAAAAAGGTCTAAGGGTCCACCACTACCTGGACGACATCCTCCTTCTCTCAAACAGCCAGGAATCCCTCGTACAACACCGGGAAATCCTAGTTTCCACATTAAAGAGCTTGGGATGGCTAATAAATTGGGAAAAGAGCAACATCCAGCCCACCCAGAGGATGGTCTTTCTAGGGGCCATACTGGATACCCGAGCAAATACAGTGGAGCTGCCACTAGAGAAGATACCTCCATTGATTCAGAGAGTAAGAAAATCAATCTCGGCAGCATCCTTACCAGCCAGAGCATGCCTCAGTCTTCTAGGCTCTCTGTCAGCGACTATCCCAATGGTCCGGTGGGCGCAATTGAATTCGAGACCTCTTCAAACCTCTTTCCTTGTCCATTGGGACGGTTTGTCCATGTCCCAACTGATTTACATCTCGGAGGAGGCCAGCCTATCACTGCAGTGGTGGACGCGTCCTTGCAACCTCAGGAGATGCAAACAGATAGTCACCCCCATCAGGAAGTAGTGACTTCGGATGCCAGCCTGAAAGGTTGGGGGGCGTACTATCTACATTACGCGGCTCAAGGCCGTTGGCATTTCAGGACCCAGGACTCTGTCTCAAACATACTGGAAATGAAGGCAGCCTTTCAGGCCCTCTTGGCTTTCAGCACCTTTCTGAGGGGGAAACAGGTTCTCCTAAAGATGGACAACAGTGGCAGTAGCCTACATCAACAGGCAGGGGGGCACCAGGAGCATCTCTATGATGCAGGAGGTCTGCCCGGTGATGCAATGGGCACAACTGAACGTTCTGGATCTGAGGGCGGCTTACATTCCAGGTGTTCAGAATCTCCTGGCGGATTCACTCAGCAGAACCTTTATTTCCAACGAGTGGTCTCTGAGCCCCCAAGCATTCACCCTCATATCTCAGACCTGGGGTCCTCCGGACATAGACCTTGCTGCAACACCAGCAAACACAAAGTGCCAGAGATTTTTGTCCAGGATTCCCTTTCCTTTAGCGGAGGGAACAGATTGTCTCCAACACCCCTGGAACTTTCGCCTCGGCTACCAACTCCCCTCATAGCCAAGTTCCTTCTGAGGCTCAAGCATTCTGCAGCTCTGGTGGTGGCTGTGATTCCCTTTTGGCCCTGGAGGCCTTGGTTCACTACCCTCCTACAGCTGAACACGACAGACCCACTCCCCCTCCCGGTATCGGCAGACTTACTGTCTCAGGGCCAGCTGCTTCACCCGAACCCGGAGAAGTTACATCTAATGGCCTGAAGGCTGAGAGGACTAGATTCCTAGACCAAGGCTGCTCTCAAAAAGTAGTAGATACTTTACTCCAGGCTAGAAAGTCTACCACTAATAACACCTACAGAAGGATCTGGGAAAAGTTTGTTACCTTTACTCATGAGCAAGGTTGGGACTCTTCTTCTCCATCAGTGTCTCAAGTTCTCAAGTTCCTCCAATCAGGCCTGGAGAAAGGTCTTGGGTCCAGCACCCTGAAGGTGCAAGTATCAGCCATCTCCACCTTGACAGGAGTCAAGTGGGCCCTTAATCCCCTTGTTATTCAATTCCAAAAGGCCTGTCTAAAACTAAGGCCCCCTAGGAAGCCTTCATTTCCAGCCTGGGACCTCTCAACTGTCTTGGAAGTCTTATCCAAAGAGCCTTTCTTCCAACTCGAAAACATCTCCCTTTGGGATCTGACGCTAAAGGTCTCCTTCCTAATTGCTATAGCATCAGCAAAGAGAGTCTCAGAGATGCAAGCCCTGCTAGTCAAAGAGCCACATCTGATCATCTACCCGGACAGGCTAGTCTTGAAGCCTTCGGATCGTTTTATCCCGAAAGTCTCCTCTTCCTTCCACTTTAATCAGGAGATAAATCTTCTGGCTCTTGTCACGGATCAGGGCGTCGCCCATCCACTGGATGTCAAGGGCAACATTTTGCAATATCTGTCAGCAACCAAGCCTTTTTAGGAAATCGGAAAACCTCCTAATCATCCCACACGGCTTTAAAAGAGGCCAAGCGGCGTCATCCCGTACCATCGCCTCATGGCTGGTGAAGACTATCAAGAAGGCCTACTCCCTGAGCACCTTAAAGATTCCGGAGGGCTTGAGGGTGCACTCTACCAGGGCAGTGGCTACTTCATGGGCAGCCTACTGTAGAGTCTCAGCGGAAACCATTTGTAGAGCGGCCACCTGGTCTTCCAGAAACACCTTTATATCCCATTATAAGGTGGATGCTGCACGCCTATCAGCAGTAGATTTCAGGAAGACCGTTATCCAGGCCAACTCTTCTATTCCATGTTAATAAACCTACTTTTTCATTCCCAACCAGTCTGGCGAGTTATTCCCCAAAGTGTATGCTGCCATGATGCAACAGGAAAACGGAAAATTGTATACTCACCCTTCCGAATTTTTCCTTTCCTGTCGCATCTTCATGGCAGCATACAATCGCCCACCCTTCTGAGGTTCAGAGGCATCGCCAGGGGGTGACTATTGGGGCTACAGCCCCGAGCCTGGGGCCAATAGCCCCGAGTCTCTTGTCCCGGTCCAGAATGCCGGGGACAGGGGCGGACTGAGCCGTGGTAGCGCTGGCTCCGGCTCCAGCTCCGCCTGACTCTACTTTTGGTCACTGGTTGCTATAGCCCAGCAGTCGAAGCAGAGGAGGATTGCACTTCCTCCTCCTCCGCGATAGTGCTCATGGGGCCTGCGACTTGAGCGTCCCTTCGGTGGCGGCGTCAGTGCAGAGCTGCAGGGATGGGGATACCTGGGCAGCCGGGAAGAGCCCAGGAGGGAGAGAGAGAAGACACCGCCACCCTGAGCAGCATCCCCAGCGTCTTCCAGAGCCTGCACTCCACCTATCAGCGTGCTGTGACTGGAACAGGAAGAAGGCGGGATCGATCGGCGCTCGGGCGGGCGGCTCTCCTCCTCTACTCTGGCTGCCTCACACACCAGCACCACGGCTGAGCTGCTGCTGCAGGACCTGGACACATGAAGTCTGAAGTCTGTTTCCTTCTGGTCAGGTAGGTCAGTCAGTGTGTGTATGTCAGGTGCCAGGTCAGTGTATGTAGGTCAGTGTGGGTCAGGTAGGTCAGTGTATGTCAGGTAGGTCAGTGTATGTAGGTCAGCGTATGTAGGTCAGTGTGGGTCAGGTAGGTCAGTGTGGGTCAGTCAGGTAGGTCAGTGTATGCAGGTCAGGTAGGTCAGTGTGTGTCGGGTAGGTCAGTGTATATCGGGTAGGTGAGTGTATGACGGTCAGGTAGGTCAGTGTGTGTTGGGTAGGTCAGTGTGCATCAGTCAGGTAGGTTAGTGTATGTAGGTTAGGTAGGTCAGTGTGTGTCGGGTAGATCAGTGTGGGTCAGTCAGGTAGGTCAGTGTATGTAGGTCAGGTAGGTCAGTGTGTGTTGGGTAGGTCAATGTATGTAGGTCAGTGTATGTAGGTCAGTGTGGGTCAGGTAGGTCAGTGTGGGTCAGTCAAGTAGGTCAGTGTATGTAGGTCAGGTAGGTCAGTGTATGTAGGTCAGTGTGGGTCAGTCAGGTAGGTCAATGTATGTAGGTCAGGTAGGTCAGTGTGTGTCGGGTAGGTCAGTGTATGTAGGTCAGTGTATGTAGGTCAGTGTGGGTCAGGTAGGTCAGTGTGGGTCAGTCAGGTAGGTCAGTGTATGTAGGTCAGGTAGGTCAGTGTATGTAGGTCAGTGTGGGTCAGTCAGGTAGGTCAGTGTATGTAGGTCAGTGTAGGTCAGTGTCAGTCAGGTAGGTCAGTGTGTGTCAGTCAGGTAGGTCAGTGTATGTAGGTCAGGTAGGTCAGTGTATGACGGTTAGGTAGGTCAGTGTGTGTCGGGTAGGTCAGTGTGTGTAGGTCAGTGTGGGTCAGGTAGGTCAGTGTATGTAGGTCAGTGTGGGTCAGGTAGGTCAGTGTAGGTCAGTGTATGTAGGTCAGGTAGGTCAGTGTGTGTCAGGTAGGTCAGTGTATGTCGGGTAGGTCAGTGTATGTGGGTAGGTCAGTGTATGACCGTCAGGTATGTCAGTGTGTGTCGGGTAGGTCAGTGTGTGTCGGGTAGGTCAGTGTATGAAGGTCAGGTAGGTCAGTGTGTGTCGGGTAGGTCAATGTATGACGGTCAGGTAGGTCAGTGTGTGTCAGGTAGGTCAGTGTATGTAGGTCAGTGTGTATCAGGTAGGTCAGTGTGTGTCAGGTAGGTCAGTGTATGTCGGGTAGGTCAGTGTATGTGGGTAGGTCAGTGCATGACCGTCAGGTATGTCAGTGTGTGTCGGGTAGGTCAGTGTATGACGGTCAGGTAGGTCGGTGTGTGTCGGGTAGGTCAATGTATGAAGGTCAGGTAGGTCAGTGTGTGTCAGGTAGGTCAGTGTATGTAGGTCAGTGTGTATCAGGTAGGTCAGTGTGTGTCAGGTAGGTCAGTGTATGTATGTCAGGTAGGTCAGTGTGTGTGTCAGGTAGGTCAGTGTGTGTGTCAGGTAGGTCAGTGTGTGTATGTCAGGTAGGTCAGTGTATGTCAGGTAGGTAGGTAAGTTTAGTGGTCAGCATGTGAGCTTACCCCCGCCACACAACCACACAACCCCTCCGCCCAACCAAAAAAACCCAGCGCCACTAGAGGCCCCCCCGTGCCGGCCTTGGACTTCGGGCTGAAGCTGAAGCCCCTGGTCTTTTTGCCATCTAGCAAGCCCCTGCTGAGGTGATATATATATACAGAGAATACTGGGGCAGGTGCCTTCTCATCAATTCATAGCTATGTGGTCTAGGTTGTGGGGGCGGAGTCACAACCCAAAGTGTAAGCTGCCATGAAGATGCGACAGGAAAGGAAAATTACGCAAAGGTGAGTATACAATTTTCCATTTTTCTTGATGATACTGTCCCTGAAAATGCAAAGAGCTATTTAGCGAGTAGTATGAATAGGATAATATGGGTAGGGTAATGTTCATAAAAGATCTGTAGTGCTGTGTCATAGGCCACTTATACAACATTATATCTCCCTGCACTATGACATTCCAAGCTTTCCTCTTTGTTAACCTCCCTGGCGGTATGATTATTTCGGATTTTAGGTGCTGAAAGCAGTACAATTATTTTGCATGGAATTTTGGCGTTTTATATTGTAGGTCTGTAATTCTTAACAATAACACACTTAAATCTGTCCAAACAAGAGTCTAGTAGATATCCCGGGTATGATAAAGTTTGAAACACAAAAACATAAATTATAATATAATAAATAAAAATAAATAATTAAAAAAAATAAAAACAAATAGTAATAAAATAAATTTCCCCACGATTCACTATCGCTCAATTCTGCAAGTGTTCTAATTTACTATCGCTGTTTTCTAGCTGGTCTAAAGCCACTTTTGACGTAAAGGGACACTTTTTGGTTGCTACGGACAATCTCCAGTTTCCAGGCAGAAAGAACAGTATATATCACATAAAACTGCATGCAGGGCATGGGCCACAGCACTGGGGACAAAAGGGATGTGAAATAATTTCATACAGTACTGTAATCTGTAAGATTACAGTACTGTATGTGTTATGATTTTTACTTTTTTTTTAATTTGCCGCCAGGCTCCGTCCCCGTGCGTCGCGACGCTCGCAGGGAATGGAGCCTGGCAAGGAGAGGCTTCGGAGGAGGACGGAGCCGACGGACACTGTGGGGGACATCGCAGGATCCCGGGGACAAGGTAAGTAAAGCCACACCAGGATCCTGCAATGTAATCCCGAGTGTGGCTCGGGGTTACTGCTAATGGTCCTGAATTTTAACCCCGAGCCACACTCGGGAAAACCGCCAGGGATGCTACAGCTGAATACCAGGCAGATATAAAATTAATGAAGCTCTGACATTGATTTGTTTTTACATGCAAGCAACCTAAAGCTGCCCATATACTAGTATATTTCTGAACAAATGCAACTCTGATTAGTGCATTCATTGACTTAACAAATGTCGTTCACAAGTATTTTAAAATTGTGTTTGCTTTTAACATGTGATATTGTAATGAATGGGGGGGGGGGGGGGGATTGAAATGAAAAAACACTTTCACTGTAAGAAATGTATTCACTTGAGAAAAAATTTCCAGCCTGCTTTTTTTAATTTTCTTATCTCATCATGCAGCTGAAAACCAATATCGAAACAAATCTAATCTCCTGAAATTCTACTAGTGTATGGCCAGTTTAAATACCTGAATCTGATTTGGTATTAGACACTTTCAATCCCTCATAAAGCAGAGCTAAGACCAAAGCATTTTTTCTGCCGGACGCCGTTCCGGCACCAATGGCAGCCCTCTTCTCCAACCTGTTGTGTAGCACACACTAGCGCTGCACACCCAGGGCTGCTGCCCTCGAGTTCTTCAGGTCCCAGCATGACAACATACAGCTGCCTATGTTGATTCAGGAGGCAGCTTCCATCCCCGCCTCTACTCACATTGTAGCACGGAGCGGAGGAGCCCTGAAACTCTCCCCCAGCTACAGTTCTAATAGCTCCTCGATCAGCTGGAGAAATAAAAGCCTGGGCATACTATATGGACTGGAGCACTGGCAGTAGAAGAAGTGAGGGAGCAGTGAAAGAAACGGGGGGGTTGTAAAGAGAGAACTGTGAAAGTGTGTGGGGGATATGAGCATGGAGGAGAACTGGGGGGGACTTTGTAGAGAGGAGAACTGGGAAAGTGTCTGTGAGGGGGGGATTTATGCATAGTGGCGAGCTGGCAAAGTCGGGGGGATTTGAGCAGAGAGGAGAACTGGCAAAGTGGGGGGGTTTGTACAGAGAGGAGAGCTGGAAAAGTCGGAGGGATTTGTGCAGAGGAGAGCTGGGAAAGTGGGGGGGATTTGTGCAGAGAGGAGAGCTGGGAAAATGGGGGGAATTGTGCAGAAAGGAGGGCTGGGAAAGTGGGGGGGTTTTAGGAGGGGAGGGCTCGGAAAGTGGGGGGGATTGTGCGGAGAGGAGAGCTGGGAAAGTTGGGGGATTTGTGCAGAGTGGAGAGTTGGGAAAGTGGGGGGATTTGTGCAGAGCTGAGAGCTGGGAAAGTGGGGGGATTTGTGCAGAGAGGAAGGCTGGGAAAGTGGGGGGATTTGTACAGAGCGGAGAGCTGGGAAAGTTGGAGGGGGGTATTTGTGCAGAGAGGAAGGCTGGGAAAGTGGGGGGATTTGTGCAGGGCAGAGAGCTGCAAAAGTGGGGGGATTTATGCAGATGGGAGAGCTAGGAGAATGGGGGGATTTGTGCAGATTGGAGAGCTGGGAAAAGGGGGGGGGGATTTGTGCAGAGAGCTTTAGATGGGGGGGGGTGCAATAGGGAAGCAGAGATAATATTGATGGGGTGCAGAGGTGAGTTGTGGACTTGGGGTATAAGCTGTAGTTAGAGGGGTGCAGAGGACGAGATGTTGATGGGGGGGGGGGCAAAAGTGAGTTGTGGATAGGGGTGCAGAGTGGAGCTGTGGACAGGAGAAAGAAGAGGTGAGCTGTGGATGAGGGTTGTAGAGGTTAGGTATGAATGCGGGGACACAGAGGTAAGCAAAGAGATAAGCAGAATGGAGGATTTGATGGTTATTTTTGGGGGGATACATGAGGGAGAAGACCAGGTAAATTTGCTGGAGGACAGTAAAACATACAGCGTTAGTGACCAAGAGTATGTAATGTATGGCACAGCATGCAGGGTCCAGTGGTGAGAATTTTGTAAAACAACTTTTACTTAGAATTGCTATACTCTGTATGCTGTGCTGTATGTTACATATTAAAGGCCTCTGAATTGTACTCCTTAATGCTGTACTCTGCACAATTGGTTTCGCGTTACATACCCCTGAGCCCAGCACTCAGTATGCTGGACTGCATATTACATATGGTTTACCCCTGCTCTCTGGGGCTCTATGTTACATATTCCTGACCCCTGCACTCTGTAAACAGGGCTATATGCTCCATATTTCTGAGAACAAGGGACACTTCACATTGAATGTACTATCCTGTTTGCTGATTTTTTTTCTGAGCCTTGTGTGATATGCACTACTCACAACTGCACAATACACACTCCTGAGCCCTGTGTGTTATGAAGTCCTGTACTTTGTGTGTTACACATTCCTGAACCATGCGCCTTGTGTGATACACAGTTCTAAGCCCTTCACTTAATACAATTATTTGGTGCCGCTGTACTTCTCTCCTCTAAGGAAGGTGTGTCTGGGGCTGGGGTTGGGTGTGGTTGGGGTGGGGTGTGGGGTGGTTGGGGGTGGAGTGTGGCGTGGTTGGGGGCGGGGATTTTGGCGGGGAGGGTAAGTTCCTGCACCTGTTTTCTGAGAAAAAAGCCCTGGCTAAGACTATAGTAGGGACAAACCGTACAGGCAACCAATCAGTTGTGCCACGGTGCTTATAATCTAACTTTATTATACTTTCATGGCATATGTAAACAACTTTTTTGTACCAATGTTTTTTACAATTAATAAAAGTTTGTAAACAAAAAAAAAAGAATCTAACAAGGCACATGCTGAAAGGAGAAGAGAGCAGAATAACAGAGAGCTTAGTTTATAAGTCTGCAGCTAATTACAGACTGGGGGAGGAACAAGACTGGGAAGTGTTACTTTACTGCAGCAGAGAAGAATCATGGCTCTTGATGCAGTGTGGCAGAGCTATGTAAATCTTAGGACTGGATGGACCGAAATACCAATCCTTTGTCAGATAAAGCAGATTCTGTATAAAGTATCTCACCTGTGAATCAAGCTGTTTGTCTGGAGTTTATCTTTAAATGGAGAAAGATGCAAAAATGAGTTTTGCCAAGCCTTCCATGCAGTGGCGGCCGGTCCCTAAGGGGCGCAGGGGCGCAGCCCCCTCAAAGTTCCCAAAGTTAGTTTGCAAATAAGAAAGCTAATCATAGAACGATTTATTTTTAAATAACTGCTAATATGACTAACATTTTTTAACATCTTAAAGTTAAAAAATGTTAGTCATATTATTATTTGTTTAAAAATTAATTGTTCTATGTGTGTGCACTGTGCGGGGCGCCTGACTAATGAGTTTCTATTAGGTCCTTCATTTTTTTACAAGCATTTGATTTGAGTCTGAGGCTCTAACTGGCTTGCTTTAGGTAGCGCCCCAAACCTTCCCACATTTGATTTTAGCGAACCAATATTCGCCATTGCGACGCTTCTGGTTTCTGGCTTCTCATCTCAGCCAAGCAGGTGACTAAAGATTTGGAACCCAGAAAGAAGACCGGTTAACATGGAAGCCGCCGGGTATCTGGGGAGCCGTGACCGCTGGAAGGCACCGTTTGTAGGTAAGAACTGAAGGGGTTCGTTTGAGCCCCCCCCCCCCCCATTTTTTAGCACCAGCCGCCACTGCTTCCATCCCAGGCATTACAGTTAACCTACACCTTTATGGAAGAAGTACTCACAGTCTCGGAGGCAGATGCAGCTAGACTATAATCTTCCTCGATATCCAACTCTGGCTCAGATGTAAAACTGGTTGCCTGAAGTGGCATGGCGGTAGTTGGTTTGACAAGAGTCACTGACCGTACTTTCCATGGGCTGATGGGCCTTGCAGGCTGAGTTTGAAGTGGCAGCTCTTTACTTGTTAAGCTGTTCTTCTCTGTCGTTGGGAAATTCTTCTTTGTGACAGATGTTGTTTTTCTGCCATGTGTAAATGATGGGTGAACAGTCTTTGTCAGAACTGTTGATATGACTATTGTTGATGTATCACTGTTGGCTATCGTAAGAGTGGAAAATCTTGATTTTGTTTTATGAAATGGATGTGTTTCAGTGACACTTTTCGTAGGTACGTCTATTTCATAATCTTCAAATTCATAGTTCACCAGTAATGAAGGTGAAATGCTTTCCGCCATTGAGGTTACACTGAAAACCAAAAATAGTGCGTTACAAGGAATGTACCTATTTTTCAGTTAAATAAACATGAAATATTACATTTATTTGCATAGTTTGCATTTTAAGTGTATATCCATTTAAAACTTTAATTAGATTTGGATAAAGTGGTAAAGGATTAAAACCTCTAACTGTTTTTATTGTTTTCTGAATTCCTGTTGCAGACTTTTCCTTTTTCTGTCTAGGAAAACCATTATCACTGGGGTAGCAAGTAAGGGCAGTAAAACCCAACAGGGTTTCTTATACTTCCATACTGTATTCAAAATATAAACAACGAAGTTTTGGATGGACAGACACTTTAATATGTAGCCAACAACTGAATGTCGCAGCTCCTTTCACGTGTTTTCCAGGGGCTGTTTACAAAGCTCAATAGCTGACATTAATACACACACAAACAGCTCTTTCTCCTTACTTCAGATAGCACCTCCTGGTGTCAATCAGAGATACAATGTCTGAAAAGGAAAACTATTTCCAGTTAGAAAACTCATAGTGCTCTGGGAATCCCTTGTCATGAGTGAAACTCGTTATTAAAAGTTTATTTGAAAAACGAAGATTATGGGCATATAGTAACAAAAAAGATATAAAAAACTGTGTAAACAAACACAAAATAAAATATTACTCCGCTCCACCTTTAAACATTATTTTTGGACTCTTATTTATGTATTATGTGAGTTCTAACATTTATGTGACATACATACATAAATAAATATATCACAAATAAAATGTACTTGTTGCAGGCATTGCCAAATCCTGAAAATGTATGGATGATACTAGTCAGCATTTAGCATGTTAGAGATTAAAGTGTATGTAAGCCCTGAATTTATGTATGGTTTTCCTCAAGTATAAGGCTCCTTTCAGATGGGCATTCAGATCAGGTACACCTCAGAGTTTTTAGGCGGACTTGATCTAAAAGTCCATGCATTCCTACGAACTTTGCACCTGCCCACTCCAGGGTCCGTTTGGGTCGTCTAAATAAAAAAGACAGAAGAGGACTGTTGATTGAAACAGAATCCGTCCCGTATGATAGATTGGAAAGGGATTAGGACATGTCAGGTCTTTATTGCAGTATGTAGATTCACCCTCTCTATTTGTCCTGGTTACCGCTATCATCTAAAGTGTAAGTAAGAAAGAGTCCCTAGAACAGTAGTAGTGGGGAAATCCTCCAATGGTGACATTAGTTCAGGTGACCCTGTTGACAACAAGGGATTGCCTCACTTTGGAGGTATTTCTCATTAATTCCTGTTTTGATTATGGGACAGGAACTGAAGGTAAATCTTCCCAAAAGGATACAGATGGCAATAAATAAATGGGGTTTTAAATCTCTCTTGCACAATACAAAATGAACATAAAGGTTTGCCTTTATTTCTATGTTAAGCAAATATTTTTTGTTGCAAAGTTTCTTGCCTGAAGACCCATAACTGAAATATCTATTTTAGGTAGACCCACATTCAAAAAATGAATTTCATAAAATTGCAGTGCAATGCTGATTTCCTCATGATAAGACCCACATAAGGTACCCATGATGCTGTCTTTTCTCATAACTCTGACTTATGTCTCAAACATTAGCATGCCCACATATTTCTTGGGTGGTTGGAATCATCAGCTCCGAAAAACACAGTTTAGCTTTCTCAGCATAATTTCTAATTCCTAGTTCCATCACTGAGCCTTAAATGATTTGATTTAGACTTTCGGAATGCTATTTAAACCAATAGCTATTACGGCACTAAAACTAAACATGCAAGGCATGGCAAACGAAAACAATGAAAAAACAATTACAAACATTGCTTAGAGAAATTGGCCGTTTTGGGTGTACTGTCAGTTACCAGTAAAAACTGTTATAAAAACATTGGTGTTGGTTAGAACTTTGATTTAAAACTTTTTAAAGCAACATGAAGAGTTTAAAAAAATATGAGCTTGTCAATCTCTGAAATGCAGATGCATTGATAAAAAACAAAGCGCCAAACCTATTCAGTATGTCAAGAGGACCAGACCCAAACAAAAAAAAAGGAAGCATAGATCTATCGTTCACCTCGAAGGGGGTGTAAAAGCAGTCACAGTCCCTGTAGCAACCTCTGACATCTAACACCCAAAGCACAGGCACACCTGAAATCCTAGGGAAAGGGTCTTATTCACAATGTCCAAGGACAGCTGTCTCTTCTGCAGAGTCAGGCAGGAGCAATTAACAACCAGGCTTAAACCTGACAAATATATTGCTGCTCCACTGAGTACAGTAGAGCCAAAAAACTGGCCCTGTCCTCATGGGACAGGAAAACACCCAAAATTTGCTTGCTCCCAAGAGTTGAGTATCCTTCTTTACAGTGGATGGGTAAAGAAGATAGACAATAACAGTTAGAGAATGTGACAGTGCATGTGGCATTCTACATGAAGAGAAAATAAAACTTTGAAGTGAGTATAGCAGCTTATATGTAGTGCAGTTGAAGCTGTCATTTGACGAAGTCGGCCATACCATGACGGGTACTTTTACGGATAGAGTAATACAACATCAGTAGCTCATTATATGTGGAACCCTACAACTAGCTATCTATTGGCAAACAGTGGACCAATGTACAAAAATGGTGCAATACATTTTCTCTTGAATTGCCGATTTGTTTACCTGCAAGAGAACAAAGAAGAAAACAACATACCCATTCCATTTTAGTTTTTAAGCACCATTTCCTCAGAAATGATCATCCAATGCATTAACATTGCATCAATTTGTATAACACTGGGGTATAACAAAGTCAATTACTTTGCTTCGAGTACTCTACCACCACACTATTGACACAGAAAGTGCAATATACACAGATCAATATATTTGAATGACTGGAGCTAAAATGCAGTTATTTTGACATGGAGACATTCTTTGCCAACCTGTAACAGAGCAGATTGAAAAACATATCCTCTCTAAACTACAACAACTAACTATAACCAGCTCAACAGTAGGAAAAAAAACACATTAGTCCATATAAACATTTTTTTTTTCGTATCCACAAGATACGGTTGAGAAAAAACAGAGCATCGTATAAAAATGAAAAAATCAACCACAACCGATAATTTGTATACAAATCCAGCAGTCTGTTGCAAAAATAGAGGATCCTCTCTGCATATCCAGCATGAGATATGGAATGGCATGTCACTTATTAAAGAAACAAGTTGCCACCTGACTTAGGCAAGGGTTCAGTTCTGTTCATAAACAACAGAGACCTCCCCCAGTCTGTAACAACAGACCTAATAGACCTTACAAAAACCATCAGGGACCTCGACCATCCTTCCGCCAGGACCCCAGATATTAATGGAACACACCTGATTCCTAAGCCCAGCCTTCTGGATCGCCAACCTTTTTCTATAAATTAACCTCCCCAGGCTTCAGCTGTCTCAGCAATTCAGGTACCTCTTCCAGAACTCAGGAGAGTGTTGGTTTCTGAGAGGCTTTGGGACATTAAGATACTCCAACATACCATTGTCACACCAGCCTTGCTAATGCTTCTTTCATCAATGATGAGCTTAGGCACATGGGGATACTCAAAAACTTATTCCAAAGCCACCTTCTTTTGAACTATTCTCTGCAGCCTTGAGAAATGGACAGCATGGTTATGTTACCTCTCTCAGAGGAACTCAAGAATCAGGCACTTTTATTGTGGTGCATGGTGGGGAAAGATCCTTTCTGTACTCCCTGTAGGCTTCTTATAGCTGCAGCCCCCTAGCACTCTCCAGTATCTAGGTGACACCTTTGTGCTGCTGATTCAGGGTCTGGCCCTGGGTCACTCTCAGTGTTCCACACTGCCCCAAGACTAGATGACCCAATATTAGTACCCCCAATGGGCTCATCTTTTTGAGCAACAGTCATTGGCTCCTCTCAGACAGTCCTCGACTCTGCATCTCTAGTATTGGCAGGTATAGGCAGTTCTGGCTCTCTAGCAAATTTCCACCCACAGCCACAGAATGAACTCCAAAGATTCTGTGCAGAACCCCAAGCTCCCATTCACCATACTGAGTGTCAGGATACTTGGCAGCAAATCCAGCAGGGATGCTCCACAGTGTTCACAGCAGCTCCACGCTTTGATCACTTCAGTCAACTTCCGGCAGTTCCCACAGACCAGACACAAGTGCTCCAACCCTTTTATAATACATAGAGCCATGGCATGTCAGAGGGATACCAGTACCGGTTAGAAGGTCCTGCAATTCGGCCAGCCGGTCAGGGAATTCAGGGGAAACAGTACTCTCCGATGTCATCGTCACCTGACATCCCAAAAAAATGGCAGCGTGCAATCTTTCCTGAAGCAGTCTTTCTCTCCACAATGCTCCACATGTGTAGTCTTCCCTGGCAGACTAAGCTTATGTGCTCCACTCTTCTTCTCCACTGCTACTGGCACCTGATCCTAACTTTTTAGTGCCCAGTTGAAAATGACCACTTACTGGCAGCTGTTTTCCTTATAAAACTCTTTCAAGAAAAAACACAGATTAGGCACTGTAGCAACTCCCTCCTGTGCTCTCCACTGGATAATCCATAAGCACAAACAGACATAGGCAAAAATCCACAATCTTCTGTCAGTTGCTACAAGCAACAGAAGCATGAACTACTGGGATATCCTGGACATGCCCCCACATGTAGCACTCACCCCTCCCCTCCAAAGGGGCAAGTGGAAGTGATCCAGGTGAACTACTGGGATATCCTGGATGAGCACCTACATGTAGGGCTCACCTCTGAACATGCAGGTGGAAGTTTTCTAGGTCCCCTACCCATTCAGAGGCTTCCAGGCCCAGACACCAGTTCCAGAGCACACCAACAAACACAGGCTGCGGGGTGTCTTTTTTGTACCTTTTTTGCAATAATTGAACAGGAGAGAGCAAACAGTTTCAGGATACTCCAAAAATGCCAGCAGGTACAGAATGAAAGATTATTGAGCAGAACATTTTTGGTACTAGCCTAAAATATTTCTGGAGGTGGTGGGGACAGCCAGTCTATCTGTGACTTTGTAAACCCAGTCACCATAGGCATGCGCACAGGGTGTGCCAAGTGTGCCCAGGCACATGCTAATCACCCTGTGCAGCACAGATACCCCCTACTGCCCTGCCGGCTTCCCTCCTCTCCTCTCCTGTCAGCTGTTGCTAAGGGGATGAACATTGTAATTGATTGGTAGTGTGTGTTTAAGCTTTGGGGTGCACACCCTATTGCAATAGGCTGCGCACACCTATGGCAGTCACAGTCCCTGTCGCAACCTTTGCCATCTAGCCCCCAAAGCACAGGCACAACTGGAGTCTAAGCAAATGGTTCTACTTACAATGTCCAAGGACAGCTGCCTCCAACCAGCTTCCATGCAACACTTTTCAGTAAAAGGTAGTCCATCTCCAGCCCAGCTCCCTAAGGCAGTGTCTTCCAGCATAAACGGTATGGGTTGAAGCAGCATTAAACCTGTATGTTTTTTTTTTTTTTTGTTTATTTAATTTTTTCTCTTCTTTCTCTTTCCTACTTTCTTTGTTTCATATTCTTATCTTTAATTACTTTAAGTGATGGTAGCAGTCCATTAGCTGAAAATGTTCTTCTATATCTTTAAAAGTAAATGTATTCATCTTCTGGAACTTTTGTTTGAATATCAGAGATGAGCTGTGAATTGTAAGGCTTTACCGTTTCTGCCTGACTCCGAGTCCAGTGGGTCCTATATAATGGTTTCCTGAAACATACAAGTACCATATTTCACAAAGTATCCCTAGACATCCAGGTCTTATGTCTCATTGTAATTCTACATCTCCCAGTCTGTCTACTGCTTTAACCTGAGCCCCGTGAGCAGGTGTGGTGTACCAAGGGACCTGGCAATAGCATGCAGTGTTGACTAACCCTACCTTCAAGAACTCTAGTGGATACTGGCAGTGGCTCGGACTCCGTACCCTGTGGGAATCCCATTTTACTTGTCCCCATACACCCCTTATAAGTATTTAGCCTTAATGGCCACACCGCTGCTCCTGTCTGGCATTCCTCCAATAACTGTACACTGACGTTCTCCTTTTTCTTTTTTGTATTCATGCACGACTGTCTGGAGGCTCACCCTACCACCACCTGAAGAAACAACAACGACCATCACGCAATGACTAGACTGTCCTGTACTTTCCTTTACCATGCTGAATAGTGCCGTCTCGTGGTTCAATACAATCTTTGCATACATCACACAGCATTCCCAAGTTACGGGACTAAAAGATGCCAGGATCCCGCCATCGATGTTGGAGTTCCGCTCTTCCAAGGCAGAGGAGCTAGAAACATCGCAGCACAGGTACTCATGGTCCGAATGTGGGGTCTAAAAAGCACCAGAATTTCTCTGCTGCCTCAAGTCTACCTTGATGGGTTTGCAGTGAAAGAGGAGGTCGCAGTGGTGGTGGGGAGGGTCGGTGCTTCTGGGCTGTTGTGGGTGGCTACAAAATCATTAAGGAAGGGCATAAGTTCAAGAATGAACTTCAAGGGGAACTGATGTGGAAATTTAAGTCCTGAAAATGATAGACTTTATTATTAATGTGACTTACAGTGATCTTTTGATGACTCTATAGTTTCAGAACATGTTTAGAATCAACAGAGACACCATACCCAGCCGTGGAATTTTATCTGGAGAAGCTATCTGACAAAAGCCTCTTCTCTGACCATTTGGTAGCATAATCTATGGTGGGGGGTGGGAGGGGAACAGGAATAACTTGATCCTAAAATGGTAGCTGGTGTCCTAGCTTAAGAGAGCCCCCCACCCCCATTGGCTCAATGTAGCAGTTTTAACATATGGAAGGAGGTTGAGGAGGGGTGGATTTTTTACAAGTGTGTATATATCAGAATACACACCCCTGGCTCAGTCCATTTGGTTCGTGGTCTAATAAGCATGGTGACGTAAGATTTAACTCTGTAATGCACCTCCTTTACTTTTTTGGTGTGTAACTTCATCTTTTCTGTAACTTTTCCTGTCCTACAATTTGTGCTGATATACTGATAGCATTTGTAGGTCCATTATAGTAATATTCCTATTTGTATTACTTTGTATCATTGGTAACATCTCTGTTTTAACCACTTGAGCCCCGGACCATTATGCTGCCTAAGGACCAGAGGTCTTTTTCCAATTTGGCACTGCGTCGCTTTAACTGCTAATTGCGCGGTCATGCAATGCTGTACCCAAACGAAATTTGCGTCCTTTTCTTCTCACAAATAGAGCTTTCTTTTGATGGTATTTGATCACCTCTGCGGTTTTTATTTTTTGCGCTATAAACGGAAAAAGACCGAAAATTTTGGAAAAAAATTATATTTTCTACTTTTTGTTATAAAAAAAATCCAATAAACTCAATTTTAGTCATACATTTAGGCCAAAATGTATTCAGCCACATGTCTTTGGTAAAAAAAATGTCAATAAGCATATATTTATTGGTTTGCGCAAAAGTTATAGCGTCTACAAACTAGGGTACATTTTCTGGAATTTACACAGCTTTTAGTTTATGACTGCCTATGTCATTTCTTGAGGTGCTAAAATGGCAGGGCAGTACAAAACCCCCCAAATGACCCCATTTTGGAAAGTAGACACCCCAAGGAAATTGCTGAGAGGCATGTTGAACCCATTGAATATTTATTTTTTTTGTCCCAAGTGATTGAATAATGAAAAAAAAAAAAAATATTTACAAAAAGTTGTCACTAAATGATATATTGCTCACACAGGCCATGGGCCTATGTGGAATTGCACCCCAAAATACATTCAGCTGCTTCTCCTGAGTACGGGGATACCACATGTGTGGGACTTTTTGGGAGCCTAGCCGCGTACGGGACCCCGAAAACCAATCACCGCCTTCAGGATTTCTAAGGGTGTAAATTTTTGATTTCACTCTTCACTACCTATCACAGTTTCGGAGGCCATGGAATGCCCAGGTGGCACAAACCCCCCCAAATGACCCCATTTTGGAAAGTAGACACCCCAAGCTATTTGCTGAGAGGCATATTGAGTCCATGGAATATTTTATATTTTGACACAAGTTGCGGGAAAGTGACACTTTTTTTTTTGCACAAAATTGTCACTAAATGATATATTGCTCACACAGGCCATGGGCATATGTGGAATTGCACCCCAAAATACATTTAGCTGCTTCTCCTGAGTATGGGGATACCACATGTGTGGGACTTTTTGGGAGCCTAGCCGCGTACGGGGCCCCGAAAACCAATCACCGTCTTCAGCGTTTTTAAGGGCGTGAATTTTTGATTTTACTCTTCACTGCCTATTACCGTTTCGGAGGCCATGGAATGCCCAGGTGGCACAAACCCCCCCCCCCAAATGACCCCATTTTGGAAAGTAGACACCCCAAGCTATTTGCTGAGAGGCATGGTGAGTATTTTGCAGCTCTCATTTGTTTTTGAAAATGAAGAAAGACAAGAAAAAAGATTTTTTTTTTCTTTTTTCATTTTTCAAAACTTTGTGACAAAAAGTGAGGTCTGCAAAATACTCACTATACCTCTCAGCAAATAGCTTGGGGTGTCTACTTTCCAAAATGGGGTCATTTGGGGGGGGGTTTGTGCCACCTGGGCATTCCATGGCCTCCGAAACTGTGATAGGCAGTGAAGAGTGAAATCAAAAATTCACGCCCTTAGAAAGCCTGAAGGCGGTGCTTGGTTTTCGGGGTCCCGTACGCGACTAGGCTCCCAAAAAGTCCCACACATGTGGTATCCCCGTACTCAGGAGAAGCAACAGAATGTATTTTGGGGTGTAATTTCACATATTCCCATGGCATGTTTGAGCAATATATCATTTAGTGACAACTTTGTGCAAAAAAAAAAAAAAAAATTGTCTCTTTCCCGCAACTTGTGTCGCAATATAAAATATTCCATGGACTCGACATGCCTCTCAGCAAATAGCTTGGGGTGTCTACTTTCCAAAATGGGGTCATTTGGGGGGGTTTTGAACTGTCCTGGCATTTTATGCACAACATTTAGAAGCTTATGTCACACATCACCCACTCTTCTAACCACTTGAAGACAAAGCCCTTTCTGACACTTATTGTTTACATGAAAAAGTTATTTTTTTTTGCAAGAAAATTACTTTGAACCCCCAAACATTATATATTTTTTTAAAGCAAATGCCCTACAGATTAAAATGGTGGGTGTTTCATTATTTTTTTTCACACAGTATTTGCGCAGCGGTTTTTCAAACGCATTTTTTGGATTTTTTAAATTTTAACCACTTGACAACTGGGCACTTAAACCCCCTTCCTAACCAGACCAATTTTCAGCTTTTGGTGCTCTCACATTTTGAATGACAATTACTCAGCCATGCAACACTGTATCTATATGAAATTTTTGTCCTTTTTTTCACACAAATGGAGCTTTCTTTTGGTGGTATTTAATCACCGCTGGGTTCTTTATTTTTTGCGCCGTAAAAGAAAAAAGACCGAAAAATCTGTAAAAAAATGCATTTTTCTTCATTTCTGTTATAATATTTTGCAAATTAGTAATTTTTCTTCATATATTTTGGCCAAAATTTATACCGCTACATATCTTTGGTAAAATTAACCCAAATCGGTGGATATTATTTGGTCTTTGTGAAAGTTATAGAGTCCAAAAGCTATGGTGCGAATATTTGAAAATTGATCACACCTGAAGTACTGACGGCCTATCTAATTTCTTGAGACCCTAACATTCCAGAAAAGTACAAATACCCCCCAAATATTACCTTTTTGGAAAGAAGACATTCCAAGGTATTTAGAAAGATACATGGTGAGTTTTTTGAAGTTGTCATTTTTTCCCACAATTCTTTGCAAAATCAAGGTTTTTTTTTTACTTTTTTTTTTTCCCCACAAAATTGTCATATTAGCAGGTTATTTCTCACACACCACATATGCATACCACAAATTACACCCCAAAACACATTCTGCTATTTCTCCCGAGTATGGCGATACCATATGTGTGAGACTTTTACACAGCGTGGCCACATACAGAGGCCCAACATGCAGGGGAGCACCTTCAGGCGTTCTGGAGCTCCCAGGCCAATTTTGACATTTCTCTCCTACATGTAAAAATCATCATTTATTTGCTAGAAAATTACATAGAACCCCAAAACCTTATATATGTTTTTTTAGCAAAGACCCTAGAGAATACAATGGCGGTCGTTGCAACTTTTTATCTCGCACGGTATTTGCGCAGCAATTTTTTTAACGCTTTTTTGGGGGGAAAAAACTGTTTTGTGCTTTACAAAAACCAAAACAGTAAAGTTAGCCTAATGTTTTTGCATAATGTGAAAGATGAAGTTACGCTGAGTAAATAGATACCCAACATGTCACCTTTCAAAATTGCACGCGCTTGTGGAATGGCGCCAAACTTTGCTACTCAAAAATCCCCATAGAAGAACGCTTTAAAAATTTTTACTGGTTACATGTTTTGAGTTACAGAGGAGGTCTAGGGCCAAAATTATTGCTCTCGCTCTACCGATCGCAGCGATACCTCACATGTGTGGTTTGAACAAGGTTTTCATATGTGGGCGGGACTTACGTATGCGTTTGCTTCTGCATGCGAACACGCAGGGACAGGGGAGCTTTAAATTTTTTTATTTTTTTTTTATTGTTCATTTTACTTTATTTATTTTAGTTTGATGCTTTTTTCCCAAAAAAAAAATTTTTGACCACTTTTATTCCTATTACAAGGAATATAAACATCCTTGTAATAGGAATATGGCATGACAGGTCCTCTTTACAGTGAGATATGGGGTCAATAAGACCCCACATCTCACCTCTAGGCTGGGAAGCCTGAAATAAAAAAAAAAAAAAAACGATCCTGGCTTCGATCGTAGCAGTGAGTCGGTAGAAGCGCGGGAGGGGGGGACATCCCCTCTCGCCTCCCGTAAGAACGATCAAGCAGTGGAACAGCTGCTATGATCGTTCTCATGGTGTAGGGAATCGCCGGCTGAAAAAGCTGATTTCTGAATGATGCCTGTAGCTGCAACCATCATTCAGATATCTCCGCACAAATTCAAGGACGTTGTATGACGGCCGGTGGGCGGGAAGTGGTTAAAACGCATTTTTTTTTTAACACAAAGTTGTCCATTTATACAATATTTCTACCACATAACATGTACATACCAAAAATGACACCCCAAAATAGATTCCCCTGCTCCTCCTGAGTACGGCGATACCACATGTGTGAGATTTCCACAGCCTGGCCACATACAGAGGGCGAGTACAGCTGAGCATGGCTCGGAATGGCGGGGTATTGCGGAGTATGGCGGGGTATGGCGGGGTATGGTGGGGTATTGCGGAGTATGGCGGGGTATTGCGGAGTATGGCGGGGTATTGCGGAGTATGGCAGAGTATGGCAGAGTATGGCAGAGTATGGCAGAGTATGGCGGAGTATGGCAGGGTATGGCGGGGTATTGCGGAGTATGGCGGGGTATTGCAGGGTATTGCAGGGTATGGCAGAGTATGGCAGAGTATGGCAGAGTATGGCGGGGTATGGCGGGGTATTGCGGAGTTTGGCAGGGTATGGCGGGGCATGGCAGAGTATGGCGGGGGCATGGCAGAGTATGGCGGGGGCATTGCAGGGTATGGCGGGGGCATTGCAGAGTATGGCGGGGGCATTGCAGAGTATTGCGGGGGAATTGCAGAGTATTGCACAGCATTGCAGAGTATTGTGGGGGCATTGCAGAGTATGGAGGGGTATTGCAGAGTATTGTGGGGGTGTTGCAGAGTACTGCACAGCATTGCAGAGTATTGTGGGGGTATTGCAGAGTATTGTGGGGGCATTGCAGAGTATTGTGGGGGTATTGCAGAGTACTGCACAGCATTGCAGAGTATTGTGGGGGTATTGCAGAGTATTGCACAGCATTGCAGAGTATTGTGGGGTATTGCAGAGTATTGCACAGCATTGCAGAGTATTGTGGGGGTATTGCAGAGTATTGTGGGGGTGTTGCAGAGTATTGTGGGGGTGTTGCAGAGTATTGCACAGCATTGCAGAGTATTGTGGGGGTATTGCAGAGTATTGCACAGCATTTCAGAGTATTGTGGGGGTGTTGCAGAGTATTGCACAGCATTGCAGTGTAGTGGGGATGGCTGAGCATGGATGGATGGATGCCTGGATGTCTCTGTGCAGCGCTGTGGGCACTACACATACAGCCCACAGCGCTGCAGACATCCATTCATCCCCCTCCCCGCTCACTGTGTACCGATCAGTACACAGGAGGGGAGGAGAGGAACCGGCGTCATCAAATGACGCCGGTCTGTTTACATGTAATCGCGCCGTCATTTGACGGCGCGATCACATGATAAACGGCCGCGTTCAGCGGCCATTTACCGGGATCCGTGATGCACCGGGTCCTCTGGACCAGGGGGCGTGCGAGAGGGGAATTCTGGGAGGACGTCATAGTACGCCCTCCCAGAGTTATCCAACCGCCCTGCAGCCGTCATTCGGCTATGGGCCGGTTGGTAAGTGGTTAATGCACTAAAACACACTATGTTGCCCAAATGTTTGATGAAATAAAAAAGATGATCTTAGGCCAAGTACATGGATACCAAACATGGCATGCTTTACAATTGCGCACAAACGTGCAGTGGCAACAAAATAAATACATTTTTAAAAGCCTTTAAAAGCCTTTACAGGTTACCACTTTAGATTTACAGAGGAGGTCTACTGCTAAAATTACTGCCCTCGATCTGACCTTCGCAGTGATACCTCACATGCATGGTGCAATTGCTGTTTACGTTTGACGACAGACCGCCGCTTGCGTTCGCCTTAGCGCAAGAGCAGGGGGCGACAGGGGTGCTTTTTTTATTTATTTTTTTGCTTTTTTATCTTATTTTTAAACTGTTCCTTTCATTTTTTTTTTTTTAATCATTTTTATTGTTATCTCTGGGAATGTAAATATCCCCTATGATAGCAATAGGTAGTGACAGGGACTCTTTTTTGAAAAAGTTGGGGTCTATTAGACCCTAGATCTCTCCTCTGCCCTCAAAGCATCTGACCACACCAAGATCGGTGTGATAAAATGCTTCCCCAATTTCCCAATGGCGCTGTTTACATCCGGTGAAATCTAAGTCATAAAATGCTCGTAGCTTCCGGTTTCTTAGGCCATAGAGATGTTTGGAGCCACTCTGGTCTCTGATCAGCTCTATGGTCAGCTGGCTGAATCACCGGCTGCATTCTCAGGTTCCCTGTTGAGACAGGAGAGCCAGAGAAAAACACGGAAGACGGTGGGGGGGGGGGGGCATTCCCTCCCACGGCTTGTAAAGGCAGTCTAGAGGCTAATTAGCCACTAGGATTGCTTTTACATGAAAGCCGACCGCTGGCTGAAAAGAATGATACCAAGATGATACCTAAACCTGCAGGCATCATTCTGGTATAACCACTCAAAGTCGTGAATGGCGTACCTGAAGACAAAAAAATGGTTAACAATAAAGCACAGTAAACGGTAAAATATAAAAAATTGCATACCTGAAAAACAAACATGATAAAACATAATAACAATAAAACATTGCAGAATAGAATACAGTAAAAAAGAGCAGAACAATAGAGAGAGAGAATAGAGAGAGAGAGAGAGAGAGAGAGAACAATAAAACGACAACAATTTTTTTTTATTTTATATATATTTTTTTTTTTTACACTTTTTTTGTAACTAACTTTTATAACTGTAACCGGTTCCAGGTTCGGGTCTCTCAAAATGCGATGGCATCTTGGGAGACCCTGTGAAAGTGCGCCTAGTCTGTGCAATGCTGTACCCTACGCTAATACTCAACTAGTGAATGGTAGCGTTCAAAACATTCACCAATGCAAAGACCAGGATTGTCAGGACAGGAGGGACAATAATAGCGGGTGTCACGCCTATATCCGCGCTTGCTGCAGACACTACATCTTTTTTGGGGGGGTTCGTTGGGTAGGGGTACTCGGGAGGACATAAAAATGCCTCTCATGCAGCCAACTGCATTTGGTTGGGGATGTGAATGGGGGAAGTACGGGCGCTGCAGAAGTGGGGGGTTCCCAATTCGGATTGGCGAATGCAGCAGGAAGGGCACTATGGGCACGACGGGCCAATGTTTGTCTTTTTGGTGGCAGCGGGACACTACTTGTGCTTGCCACCTCACCAGCTTGAACTGCACTTATGGGACTCGCCACGTCACCAAGTGTTACTGCAGTGCTGGTTTGACTACGACCGGGGTGTACTAGGCCACTGGTGCTTGCCAGTTCAATAAAAAGCTTCCAAAAAAACTGTTAGCGATCGCAGGGATCAGGCCTGACTCTGCGAACGCTGCAGTTATGCGTTTAGTGTTTTGTAAGTGACAGTGATCGATCGATACTGCACTTGGGTGGGCTGGGCCGGGCGGAGGGGCAAAACGCAGGTGCTAGCAGGTATCTGGGTTGATCCCTCTAACACTGCGTTTTTGGGAACCCTAAACTGCTGGGGACGCTAGTATAGATCTGATCGGACCAGATATTGATCCGTTCAGATACTATACCAGTAAGGGAGGTGTACGGCGCGTGCATGGGTGTTAGCGGTACTGGCGCTAACCTGACGCTGCCTGGGGCTGGTGCTTGCCAGTTCACCAAAATGCTAACAAAAAAAAACTTTTTGCGATCGCAGGGATCAGGCCTGACTCTACGAACGCTGCAGTTATGCGTTTAGTGATTTGTAAGTGTCAGTGATCGATCGATACTGCACTTGGGTGGGCCGGGCTGGGCCGGGCGGAGGGGCAAAACGCAGGTGCTAGCAGGTATCTGGGCTGATCATTCTAACAATGCGTTTTTGGGAACCCTAAACTGCTGGGGACACTAGTAGAGATCTGATCGGACCAGATATTGATCCGTTCAGATACTATACCACTAAGGGAGGTGTACGGTGCGTGCGTGGGTGTTAGCGGTACTGGCGCTAACCTGACGCTGCCTGCGGCTGGTGCTTGCCAGTTCACCAAAATCCTAGCAAAAAAACTGTTAGCGATCGCAGGGATCAGGCCTGACTCTGCGAACGCTGCAGTTATGCGTTTAGTGCCTTGTAAGTGACAGTGATCGATCGATACTGCACTTGGGCTGGGCCGGGCGGAGGGACAAAACGCAGGTGCTAGCAGGTATCTGGGCTGATCCCGCTAACACTGCGTTTTTGGGAACCCTAAACTGCTGGGGACACTAGTATAGATCTGATCGGATCAGATATTGATCCGTTCAGATACTATACCACTAAGGGAGGCGTATGCCGCATGCGTGGGTGTTAGCGGTACTGGCGCTAATCTGGGGCGACGCATATCACCGCCGGGCGATCGGAGGGCTAAACCTTTATTCGGTAATAAACGGCGGGTGCCCTGACACTATACAAAATAAACGAACTAACCAGCGTCACCCGTAACGGTTATACGCTGATCAGTGGTGAAAGGGTTGACTAGGGGGCAATCAAGGGGTTAAAACATTTATTAGTTAGTATATGGGGGTCCTTGTCGCTATAAAACGCTGACGGCGAACTTAAATATTTACCTCACTAACTAGCGTCACCAGCGACACTAATACAGCGATCAGAAAAATGATCGTTTAGTGACACTGGCGACAGGGGGTGATCAAGGGGTTAAAACTTTATTAGGGGGGGTTAGGGGGGTATCCTAGACCTAAAGGGGGCTAATTCTCACTGTCCCAACACTGTAACTGTCACAAACTGACACTATGCAGTAATCAGAAAAAAAAAAACTGCTGGTGTCAGTTTGTGACAGGGAGGGGGGGGGGATCGGGGGGTGATCGGGGGGGATCGGGGTGTTTTGTGTGCCTGGCATGTTCTACTGTGTGTGTAGTGTTGTGCACTCACAGTGAAGTCTTCTCTCCTCGGCGCTGCAACGGAAAATACCGAGCCGAGGAGAGATGACATAATTTCCTTTGCTGCTGTTTAGCATACAGCAACGAAGGAAGTGATCTGATTGGCCGGCGGCGATCGTGGGGGGGGGGCACGAACGGATGGCCTCCCCCTCACCTCCGATCGCCGGGGGACAAAACAGGACCGCCTCGGGCACAGGGGGGGGTCCAATCGGACCCCCCACCCGCGGGAGGCAAATCACGTACATGTACGTGATTTTGCCTGCCCGTGCCGCCTTGCCGACGTACATCGGCGTGAGGCGGTCCTTAAGTGGTTAAGGTTGTATCATTTATGTTATAGTTGGCAATATCAGATTAATACAAGTTTATTTTCTGTACAATAGTACGTTTAAATAAATTTGATTGTTATTCTTTTCGCACAGTTATCATTCGTTTTAATTCTATCCGTAATAGCGGCAACCTCAGTGGTTGATTCTTATATAGACAAAAGGTTTTAATCACTTATTTTATGTATCATTAGGTGTATAAGTGGGTAGGTAGAAATCGCCATTACACTTCCTCCAGCTGTGACAGGTCAAAGTTTTAGTCGCTTCTCTGTCCAAAATTAGCGATATCTACCCTGCCTCTTCTTTGAAGAAAATGCATTATTAAATGTACTATATATTTTAGGTATTTTCATAGTGCCAATAATTTATGCAATACTTTACATATTACCTATTTACATTAATCCCTGCCCTTAATGAGCTTACAATCTAAGGTTCCTAGCTCAGATGCATACACATACTAGGTCCAATTTGGACAGAGCCATTTTACCTACTGTCATGCCTTTTGGTTGTAAGAATAAGCCAAAGTACCTACCAGAGGAAACTTGGCAGGCACAGGGAGAACATGCACTTGCCATGCACTGTGTTCTGGTTGGGATTCAAACAAAGGACTCAAGTGCTGCAAGACAGGAGCACTAATCACCAAGACACTGTGCTACTTACCGTGCTTATTGCGAAGTTAAATCCTTCCTGCTGCCACCTCCCAGCCCTTTAAGAGCTTCTAGATGCCAGGAGGCAGATGCATCGGGAGCGGCAGTCCCGCCGGTGACTGTGCTGGGAGCGTGCAAAGAAAGGTTTACATAGGGCCACATATATGCAACCTCTTGATGTTAAAGCCCATCTGCCAAGAGGCCACGTATATGCAGCCCGCAAGAAAAGGTTAAAAAATACCCCTGCAGTGTTGAAATGCTCGTTTTTGCATAGGGTACCAGTAAAAAGCGAATTTATTTACCTGTTCCTTTGCTCCTACAAAGCTCCTCCCCAGATAGCAAGGATAACTTGCCACAAATTTGTGGCAGTGTTGAAGCCTTGTTAACTTGCTGCACATTTTCACTGGCAAGTTGTACACTTGCAGAACACTTGAAGCACAAATTCTAGTTGACACTCTAGCAAAGACCAAAGATGAAGTGATGACTCTAGAGCAAGAGCTCTGCAAGTCACAGTGACCTCTGTGGTGAGATGACTATTGCACAACATAACTAAACCAGAACTTGCAGCAGACTTGCAGAATGTTCTCAAAGACAGTTGATTGGCAGTAATGCAATGCGGACTTGTTGCAAATGTGCAACAAGCTTGTGAAGCCTGGCAAATCAAGCAATAGCTTAGCATTTCACCCCCCTTGTGACGTCATTGGACAGGAGCGTGCTGGGGTGGTGAAGTCACAAGGGGCAGGGCTGCCCAGTGACATCACTGGGTGTCTCCTCTCCTTAGCTATTCAAGAACTGTCAGACGGCAGAGCAGGCAGACAGCGGCAGCCTTTGTTGGGGCCAGAGTTTTTTTTTTTTTTCTAGTCCGGCGGTGTGGCAGGCATTGTGATTAACCATGGATCCACTTCAAGGGACATTTTATTTTTATTTTTTAATAAAGGTCTTGTCAAAAACTCGTGTTGTGTCTTTACTTACTTTTTACACTTTTTTCGTGAATGAGTAGGGGTACAATGTACCCCTACTCATTCACATAGGGAGGGGGGCCTGGATCTGGGGGCCCCCTTCTTATACGGGGGCTTCCAGATTTTGATAAGCCCCCCACCCGTAGACCCTCACAACCACCGCCCCACAACCGTCCCCATGTTGATGGGGAAGAGGCCCTTGTCCCCATCAACATGGGGACAAGGTGCTTTGGGGCCCCATGTTGAGGGCATGTGGCCTGGTACGGTTAAGGAGGGAGGAGCGCTCACTCGTCCCCTCTCTTTTCTGACCTGTCGGGCTGCATGCTCAGATAAGGGTTTAGTATGGATTTTGGCAGGGACCTCACGCCTTTTTTTTTTTTGGCGTGAGGTTCTCTTTAAAATCCATACCAGACCTGAAGGTCTGTACCCCACGCTGTTTTTTGCCAGCATGTTTTCTTTATATCCAGCTGTCAGCGGGGAACCGGTTTTGCACAGAGCGGCCCTGATCCTCCTCTTCTCGAGTGCCCCCACGGAGAGACGATTTCCATGGAGGCACTCATGCAGGTGCTCTGGCGGGCTGCTGCACCACAGAAGGTTTTTCACCTTATTGCATAGAATGCATTAAGGTGAAAAACCTTGAGGGTTCACAACCCCTCTAACCACTTGCCGCCCGCCCGCTGTCAAATGACGGTGGGGCGGTGTGGCTTTCGTTCTGGGTGGACGTCATATGATGGTGCCCAGAACTACCACTCTCGCACGCCCGCGGGGGAACGCAGCACAGCGCTCGTAGCCGCGCTGTGTTGCTAGGACACGGCGTGACCACGATCTCTGTAAAGAGCTGCAGTTCTTTAACGTGATCAGCTGTGTCCAATCCTAGCCGGTCACATGTAAACACGGAGATGCCGGTAATCGGCACTCCTCGCCTCACAATGACAAAGTCTGAGGAGCGGAGAGCCGATCAGCAGCATCTTCTCGCAGAGGACATCTAGATAGGTAATCAGGGCACTGATCATCAGTGCCCTGATTACAATAAAGCCCCCACAGTGCCAGCAATAAGTGCCTACCAGTGCCAGCAATCAGTGCCCACCAGTGCCAGCAATCAGTGCCCCCAAGTGCCAGCAATCAATGTCCATTAGTGATGCCAGTCAGTGCTGGCTATCAGTTCTGCCCATCAATGCTGCCCATCAATGCCACCCATCAATGCCCATCAGTGCCGTCCATCAGTGCCGCCCATCCGTGCTGGCTATCAGTTCCCACCAGTGCCGCCTATCTGTGCACATCAGTGCCACCTATTAGTGCCCAAGAGTGCTGCCTATCAGTGCCACATATCAGTGCCACCTATCAGTGCCCGTAAGTGTGGCATATTAGTGCCTCCTCATCAGTGCCACCTAATCAGTGCCCATAAGTGCCGCCTCATCAGTGCCCATAAGTGCCACCTCATCAGTGCCCATCAGTGCAAAATATCAGTGCCGCCTCATCAGTGGAGAAAAATTACTTAGTTACAAAATTTACTGACAGAAACTAAGAAAACTTTATTTTTTCAAAATATTCAGGCTTTTTTTTTCAAAATTTTCAGCCTTTTTTTTTTTTTTTAGGAACAAAATAAAAAACCCAGAAGTTATTAAATACCACCAAAAGAAAGCTCTATTTATGTGAAGAGAATGATAAAAATTTCACATGGTTACAGTGGATCATGACCGCGCAATTGTCATTCAAAATGTAACAGTGCTGAAAAATGGCCCGGGCAGGAAGGGGGTGAAATTACCCTGTATTTAGGTGGTTAAGGACGTGGCAGCAGGCTTTCCAGCCTGCTCCTTAACCACTTACGGATCGCTCGCCGCAGTTTTATGTCGGTACTTTGAAGAGGAATATCGTTGTTATGGCAGCAGTTAGTTTCCATAACCCCAGTATCCTCTTCTTCAGTGAGCGGTCCGATTTCAGATAAAAGTGGTCTCTGTGGCGGAATCGCCTCGAGATCACTTTTATCAGTGGCGGGAGAGGGCCCCCCCTCCCATCGCGCTCCGGGGCTCTCTGCTGCTTACCGGAGCCATCGGTAGAGGCGGAGGTGATTGGATCCTTCTCCTGGCTTGGTATGGAGATGAGTGAGAGGAAGATGGCCCCCACCTGTCTCCATACCACTGCAGGGCGGAAGCGACATCAAAACGTCACTTCCACCCATAGCTCTTAAAGGTCCATTTTTATTTTTTTCAAATGAATTTTTTTATTACATTTTAGTGTAAATATGAGGTCTGAGGTCTTTTTGACCCCAAATCTGATATTAAAGAGGTTCTGTCATGCTTTATTTCTATTACACGGGGTGTTTACATTCTTTGTAATAGGAATAAAAGTGACACAATTTTTTTTTAACCACTTGCCAACCGCGCCATAGGTGAAAGACGGCTACAGCGTGGTTGGCTTATTCTGGGTGGGCGTCCATGGACGTCCTCCCAGAATGTCGCTCTCGCAAGCCCCCTGGGGGTCCGGAAGACCCGGTGCATCACAGATCGCGGTAAATGGCCGCTTGGAGCGGCCGTTTACCACGTGATCACTCCGTCAAATGATGGAGCGATCACTTGTACACAAACCAACGTCATGACATGACGCCGGTTCCTCCCTCCCCTTTCTGTACCGATCTGTACAGTGTGAGGGGAGAAGGGGGAAAGGGGAGAAGTTGTTTTTAGCAGCGCTGTGGGCTGGATCTGTAGTGCCCACAGCGCTGCTCTGTGCCCATACTGTGCAATACTCTGCAATAATGTGCAATACTCTGCAGTACTCTGCAATAATGTGCAATACTCTGCATTACTCTGCAATAATGTGCAATACTCTGCAATAATGTGCAATACTCTGCCAATACTCTGCAATACTCTGCCAATACTCTGCAATACCCTGCAATACTCTGCAATACTCTGCCAATACCCTGCAATACCCTGCCAATACTCGCCAATACTCACCGAATTTTCAGTCTTTTTTGATTTATAGCGCAAAAAATTAAAAAAACAGCGGTGATTAAATACCACCAACAGAAAGCTCTATTTGTGTGAAAAAAAGGGGCAAAAATTTCATATGGGTACAGTGTTGCATGACACTGTGTTTGAGAGCACCAAAAGCTGAAAATTGGTCTGGTTAGGAAGGGGGTTTAAGCGCCCAGTAGTCAAATGGTTAAAGAACAGTGTAAAAACAAAAAATAAAAGGTCAAATAAATAAGAAAGAAAAAATTTTTAAAATGCGCCCAGTCCCGCCGAGCTCGCATGCAGAAGCGAACACATACGTGAGTAGCTCTCGCATATAAAAATGGTGTTCAAACCACACATGTGAGGTATCGCCGCGATCGGTAGAGCGAGAGCAATAATTCTAGCCCTAGACTTCCTCTGTAACTCATAACATGCAACCTGCAGATATTTTTAAACGTCGCCTATTGAGATTTTTCAATCAATACGTTTTTATTGAATATTTCACAGAACATAAGTGAAAAAACATGTAGAAAAATATTCGCTTAGACATGCATTTCCTCAGTTTATGACACACTCTTGAGGATTATTCCATAATAAAGTCTGTATACAATAGACATGTTAACCAAGGTAAAAAGTGTGATATATAATATATAACTTGCTGTATAGAGCAAGGAACACCGCCCCCCTGCCCAGGCACCCCAACTGGGAACACTCTGCGCTCAGAAGGTGAGCGGCGTCCCCCACCCTCTTTTGGGGGTTATTGCACTGTTTTCATTGTTAGATAATGTCTAGTGTTAGTCTAAGTAATGTATGAAAAGAAGTGATGTTCAAAAAATAAAAATTTAAAAATATATAAAAGAATACAATAATATAAAATAAAATTAGGAAAAAACACAGTCAAATTGTTATTTCCCTTTGGATATGGTTTATAAGTGATACATTTAGGTCTTATGTTTTATTGTGTACCAATCTACCCATTTTCCCATATTTTTTGGGCTTTACTATAATTGTTTTGTGTTGATGCATATAATATCTTGTACGCTGCATGAGTGTTAGTCGTAGTTATTACTTCATTAAGAGACGGGGTTAGTTGATCCCTCCAATGGCGCATTATCGTTAGTCGTGCACTCAAAAGAATGTGTACTGCTATGGTCCTGTACTCTGGTGGAATTATGTCCAAGGATAAAATTGCATTTCCCAGTGACATGGGTACTTTAATATTCAGTACTTGTGAAATTGTACCATAAACTCCCTTCTAGAAGGGGATTATATTATGGCAATACCAGAGTATATGGTACAATGTTCCCACAGCACCACCGTTTCTCCAACAGGTATTGGAACTTTGTGGGGAGAAATTAGCTATACTATAGGGTGTCAGATTCCATCTGAAGAGGATTTTCTGCGATAATTCCCATAGATTTAGACTCTTTGTCGCAGCGTACGCGATGTGTAGTGCCTTTTGCCATTGTTCCAGGGAGTAAGAGTAAGAGTATCTAAGTCCTTCCAGGCAGTCATATGAGTCGTTTTCAAAAGTATATCCTTATTCTTCAGTATATTATAGAACAACAATATACCTTTAATCTTGGTGGTAGGGTTTGTGTAGTATTGGAGTACCCTCCATGACATCTCAATAGTTGTTTCCAAGTTGGAACGTAGTTGTTAGGTACCTGGTAGTGAGCCTGACTTGTAGGAGAAGACCTCTCATACAACGCTGGTTCAAGAGCCACTGGAGTGGGAACAGTGGTCTCGTGAGCACAGTGGGGTAGAAGTGCCTGCTGAGATGAAGGCTCTGATGCTGGAGCAGAGTAGAGATCCCTCCAGGGATGGCTGGACTGCATGTAAGGTGATGACAGGAAGCAGCAGGGTGCAGCACTGAAAATGCAGATGCAGAAGTCACTGGAGCTGGAGCTGAGGGTGCAACAGCACAGCAGCAAACGGCAGGCACAGGCAAGGTCAAACAGTCCGGGTCAGCAGGCAGCAAGGCGGTTAATACAGTAGGCAGAGGCAGAGGCAGAGTCGGTAGGCAGGCAGAGGTCGGCAACGGTATTGGTAGATGCAGTAGCAGAATCAGGCAGGCCGGGTCGGATTGGAGAAGGAGGAATGGTCAGACAAGCCGGGTCAATAGGTAATCAATCAATCAGGTACAGGTTAAGCAGATCCACAGAGCTTAGACAAAACAGCAGCGCATTCCTGCAACAGGAGAACTTTTATGCACCTCTTGATGCCAAAACAGCGCTAATGCGAACGCGCACCCGTGCGCGCGTACGCACCCGCACGTGCACACACACGCACCGCCCTGACGCACGGTAACAGCTGGAGGTTGCTGAATTGCCTGAGCAGGAGCGTGTCGGCGCATTGGCGCACGCACATGTGCCGGTCTGGTGCTGACAGGTCCCTGACATTGCCCCCCTCCAAAGGGCAGCCTCCGGATGCCCACACGCCTTCTTTTCTCAGGGTGGGCAGAGAAGAAAGCGTGAACTTATCGCCTGGCGTGGACATTGCTGTCTGGTTCCCATGAGTTACTTTCAGGGCCGTAACCTTTCCATTTAATGAGAAATTGATTTAGTCCTTGTCTTCTTCTACAGTCAAGAATAGCCTCAACCTCAAATTCCTCGCTTCCATCTACTAAAACGGGTTCAGGAGGTCTAGTTCCTCTATCAGGGAAGGGATCAGGTATAGCAGGTTTAAGCAGAGACACATGAAATACCGGGTGAATCTTGAGAGAATCAGGCAAAGTCAGTTCATAAGACACTTCATTCATTTTTCTCTTAACCGGAAAAGGTCCCATAAATCTAGGTGCCAGCTTCTTAGATGGACATGCTAACTTGATATTGGTGGTAGAAAGCCATACCTGATCACCAAGTTGTAACTTCAACTCCCCTCTTCTTCTTCGATCAAAGACTCTCTTGCTGTCCGCCTGGGCCTTGGACACTGCCTCTTGCAACATCTGGTTGTTGTGGCTGAGGAAATCCACTGTATTCTGCACTGCCGGAACTGAGGATTCTGAAAGGAAATCGGGTAGAAAGGTTAAATGGAAGCCATAATTGGCGAAAAAAGGAGATTGACCGGTGGCTGAATGTTTGGCATTGTTGTATGCGAATTCTGCTAAGGGTAGCAGGGACACCCAATCATCCTGTGTGAAGGAAGTAAAGCATCTGATATACTGTTCAAGAGTCTGATTGGTCCTCTCTGTCTGCCCATTAGTTTGAGAATGATAGGCCGAGGACAAGGTCAGTTCATTTTTTAGGATTTCACACAGGGCTCTCCAAAAATGTGAGGTGAATTGTACCCCTCTGTCTGAAACTATGCTTGCAGGTACTCCATGTAGTCTGATGATTTCCTTAATGAATATGCGGGCGGTTTCAATAGCAGATGGAGTTCCCCTTAACGGAAGGAAGTGGGCCATCTTGGTTAAACAGTTTACCATCACAAAGATGGCTGAACACCCATCAGAACATGGAAGCTCTACTATAAAGTCCATGGAAATCATTTTCCAGGGTCTATCAGGCAAAGGTTTTAACAGACCCTAAGCTCAATTTCTAGACGTCTTATTCTGGGTGCAGGTAGGGCAGGAGCTGACATATTTCTCACAAAAGTCCTTCAGATTGGGCCACCAGAATGTGCGTTGCACAAGTTCCAGGGTCTTGCGGACCCCAAAATGGCCTGCTAGTGGATGATCATGAAGAAGCGTCAAGACCTTGATCTGAACCTTCTCAGGGACAAAAATTTGACTCCCCTTCCATAGCAATCCATCTCTGGATGTCAGAGTAATCCCTGTAGGCCTAGATGACTCAGAGGATGCTTCTTTAATCTGGGAGAGTAGATCCGTTTGCAGGAGTAGGAAATTGTTTGCGGGCAAGATGGTGTCAGGAATGGATGAGTCCTTCGGGTTGTCATGCATGCGTGATAATTCATCCGGTTTGATATTTTTTGAGCCTGGCCGGTAAGTTATATGAAAACAAAAACGGGAGAAAAACAGGGCCCAGCGGGCTTGTCGAGGCTTCAGGCGTTTAGCAGATCTCAAGTACTCTAGATTCTTGTGGTCAGTGTATATTAATACCGGATGCACAGCTCCCTCCAACAGGTATCTCCACTCCTCCAGAGCAGTTTTAATAGCGAGGAGCTCCCGGTCGCCAACATCGTAGTTCTTCTCCGCGGGAGAAAGTTTACGGGAGAAAAACCCCACAGGATGCATTAGGTCTTTCCTGCCTCTTCGTTGTGATAGTATTGCACCCACTGCTATTTCAGAAGCGTCAACTTCCAAAATGAACTGTAGTGACGGTTCAGGATGGCTGAGGATTGGGGCCGAGGTAAACAGTCTTTTGAGATTCTCAAAGGCATCTTGGGCTGACTGGTTCCAGGAAAAACAGGCATTCTGTTTAGTCAACTGCGTGATGGGTGCAATTATGGCCGAGACTCCCCTGATGAATTTTCTATAAAAGTTTGCAAACCCGATAAATTCCCTTCTTGTCTAGGGGTACCGGCCAGTCCAGCACAGCGGATACCTTCTGGGGATCCATTTTAATGCCTGTTGGAGAGATTATTAGTCCCAGAAATTGGATGCTTTGTTGCTCGAACTCGCATTTCTCTGCCTTTGCATAAAGTCTGTGTAAACGGAGGCGACCCAACACCCTGCGGACATGTTCTCGATGCAGATCAAGAGATTCAGAAAAGATCAGGATATCATCCAGGTATGCGATCACAAACACGTCTAGAAAGTCCCTGAGAACATCGTTAATCAGATGTTGGAAGGTCGCAGGGGCGTTGCAGAGTCCGAAGGGCATAACCAAGTATTCATAGTGCCTGAATCGGGTCCGAAAAGCTGTTTTCCACTCATGCCCGGCCCGAATGCGGATCAGGTTGTAAGCCCCTCTTAGATCGAGTTTAGTAAAGATAACCGCAGTCCTTAACTTTTGGAACAGTTCAGGTATCAAGGGTAGGGGATACCGATTTCTAACCGTAATTTTGTTCAGTTCCCGGTAATCTATACACGGGCGAAGAGTCTTGTCCTTCTTGGTGACAAAAAATATTCCGGCACCTGCTGGGGAAGTTGAGTGGCGGATGAACCCCTTAGCCAAGTTCTCATCAACATATGTTTTTAGTGCCTCTTGCTTTTTCTCCGATAAAGGGAAGATACGTCCGAATGGAATCTCGGATTCTGGCAACAACTCAATTGGGCAGTCGTAGGGGCGATGAGGCGGAAGGGAGTCTGTCCCCTTCTTACTAAAAACATTGATGAACTCATGGTAATGTTAAGGTATGGACTGGCATAGTTTCTGGTCAGTGTCAAGGCATAGCAGAGTAGCTGAAGAGTCGGGGTCTCCCACCAGGCAGTGTTCCTGACAGTAGGATGATACAAATTTTACTTCTCCAGAGACCTAGTTGATGTGCGGATTGTGGGCTTGAAGCCAGGGAATGCCCAAGATAATTGGAAAAAGAGGAGACGTAATGACATCAAGGGTCAGCAGTTCCTTATGTTGAAAAGAAGTAGTAGCAGGCAAGGGAAGAGTTTCCTGAATTACTTGTCCAGATCTAATGCGGGAGCCATCAGCTAAGAAAACAGAAAGTCCATGGGTTTTAGTCCGTAACGGGATGTTATGTTGGCTGGCAAAGGTCAAGTCAATAAAGCAGCTGCAAGCTCCGGAGTCAATGATGGCGTTAACTGGAATTATCTCTTCCTGGAGCTGTAACGAGAGAGGAATGGCAAGGTGGGTAGAGTTGGCAGACAAATCAGAGAGATTGGTAGACATAGAGGATGAGCACTTACTTATCTTGACTGGGCAATTATGGACATAGTGACCAGTTCCACCGCATTAGAGGCATAGGTTAAGTTGACGACGACGTGCTCGTTCTTCAGGGGACAAGGCAGGTCGCATCAGTCCTAGCTGCATGGGTTCCGAAGTGTCGGGCGTGGTGTTGACTGGATTCATACTGGGTGAAGGTAAGTAACGTGCTGCAGGAACCGGAGCCCGTGCTGTCATCCAGGCCGGGCGGGTTTGCTGGGCAGAGCGTTCGGACCGACGTTCTCGAAGACGACGATCAATCTGGATTGCCAAGGAAATCAACGCTTCAAGAGTGTCTGGTATGCCAACTCGAGCAAGTTCATCTTTTAGCCCTTCAGATAGGCCCATGCGGAACTGATGACGCAGGGCCGCGTCGTCCACTGCGTGTCCGCGCTCCAGCGTCTGAAGTCAGTGACCTAGTCCTCAGCCGGTCTGTGGCCTTGCTGGAGCGCGAACAGAGCTGACTCAGCTGTGGCAGTCCGCTGAGGATCCTCATAGAGTTGAGCCATGGCTTCAAAAAAGGAGGGTAACGATTGGGTTAAGGCTGAGTCCCCCTCCAGTAAACGGTGAGCCCAGGTCTGGGGTTCCCCTTGTAGGAGGGAAATCTCAAAACCTACTTTAGTAACTTCCAGTGAAAAGGTTCGGGGTTGTAGAGCAAAGAAGAGTTGGCAGGCATTGCGAAAGGCACGAAACTTGGTCCGATCTCCGGAAAACCTCTCTGGGATGGGGACCCTTGGTTCAGGTGGGAGCATCACAACGGAGGGAGCATGAGCAGGCGGTGTTGGAGCTGTGGCTGAGGAAGAGGCCATGGGACTAGGGCCAGCGATATTCTGAACTTGTCCCTCAAGTCTGGTATAATTGTCCTGAAGGCCGTGCACCGCTTGAGTGAGGGCCGCAAGGTGCATGCAGATCTCCTTCATCGGGGAGGTATCTCCTGCAGGCTCAGTCATGGCTGTTTCGTACTGTTAGGTACCTGGTAGTGAGCCTGACTTGTAGGAGAAGACCTCTCATACAAAGCTGGTTCAAGAGCCACTGGAGTGGGGACAGTGGTCTCCTGAGCACAGTGGGGTAGGAGTGCCTGCTGAGATGAAGGCTCTGATGCTGGAGCAGAGTAGAGATCCCTCCAGGGATGGCTGGACTGCAGGTAAGGTGATGAAAGGAAGCAGCAGGCTGCAGCACTGAAGATGCAGATGCAGAAGTCACTGGAGCTGGAGCTGAGGGTGCAACAGCACAGCAGCAAACGGCAGGCACAGGCAAGGTCAAACAGTCCGGGTCAGCAGGCAGCAAGGCGGGTAATACAGTAGGCAGAGTCGGTAGGCAGGCAGAGGTCGGCAACGGTATTGGTAGATGCAGTAGCAGAATCAGGCAGGCCGGGTCGGATTGGAGAAGGAGGAATGGTCAGACAAGCCGGGTCAATAGGTAATCAATCAATCAGGTACAGGTTAAACAGATCCACAGAGCTGAGATGAAACAGCAGCGCATTCCTGCAACAGGAGAACTTTTATGCACCTCTTGACGCCAAAACGGCGCTAATGCGAACGCGCGCGCGTACGCACCTGTGCACACACACACACGTGCCGCGCACCCGCGCTCGCCCGAGCGCTGCGCTGACGCACGGTAACAGCTGGAGATTGCTGAATTGCCTGAGCAGGAGCGCGTCGGCGCATTGGCGCATGCACATGCGCCGGTCTGGTGCTGACAGGTCCTTGACAGTAGTAGATGTGTTATCCTATGGTATAAACACATAAAAAAACTGCGCTAGATAAAAAAATATTTAAATTAAAAGGATTACTGATCAATGTAAACACGCATGTTCTAAAAAGTCCATCAAATATAATTGACCAAATGACAGTCTATGCAAGATTTTCCCGGGAGGTATATATCCTTTTCTTGAATCAAGGTGACACCACACTGAAAACCACCGCAGAAACAAGTGTAGGGGATAGGAAAGTCCTCCACCTATAGAACAGCTGCCTCTTACCAGCTCCTTTGATCTCTGGCAAGGAGATCAAATGCGCTTTTCAGCTTATAACCCAGCTACAGGCTCTGGATACAATGGGTGAAACACTCAGAAACAGCTCCCCGTGATTTCTTTGGATAAATCTCAACAATAGGTCCATGGGCCAATCATGTGTAAAAAAGAAAGGCTTCCATAGTGTAAAAACGTATATATCATTTATTGTTAAAAAGATAATGCACTTACAAACATCCGGAATCATAAGGCATCAATGTAAAACAAGCCGGCCAGCTCTTTAGGAAAAACCGCCCGTAACATCCGGGACTGCGTATTGGTATGTGGTGACGTCAGCACGCCGCTCTCCCTACGTCGTTTCGTCAAACCTGACGTCGTCCAGGGGCACGGGCGGCGTGCTGATCACCACCTCTTATATCCTCATTTGTCAAAAAGAAGACCGCCCAGTCCTGAGATCCGAGCCGTCCGTGATGCAAATGCCACCATATTGCAATGGGGCAGATGCCAGTATAATAACTAAGGGACATTCCACTGTTAATGGGTGAACCCCCTCAACCTAAAAATAAAAAATGTCTCTATTGAACTTATATATGATAAATGGAGGGAAGATACAAGTGAAATGTACCACTTTTTTTCCAAATTAAATAATTCGTGCCGATATTGAATAAATAGCATCAGCCGAACAAAGTGGTGGCATCTAGTGGACAAATTCCAAATTACACGGTTAGTCTCCTTAATAGTAATCTGCCCAGTCACCTCAATGAAAAAGGGGAATCTGAAAAACATAAATGTTGCCACTTGCAACTCCATATATATTAAGATGCCCTCACCACTGTAGAAAAAAGAAAGAAAAAGAAAAACTACAAATATAAGTTGGAAATTATCCATCGAATGAGTGCACTCCACCCACATATAACATCCATAATCTGGCCACAAAAATGCTGAGCACTCTTCTGGATGCTAGAAGGGACGGAATGGGCACAGAATTGTCAAATCTCCTGAACTCGTATTTTATAGAATTGGTACAATAAAGTATAAGATACCAGAAAACCAAAAATTTAGGTACAAAAATGGTAATAATGAATGGTAATAATGAAAGTGGGCCCCTACGTGTCCCCCCCACCCACACGGTACCACAAGGAACCCAGGACTGGTTCAATTTACAGTTTACCTTAGCTATTGTCAATAAAAGAGTTAACATCTGTGTCTATATTAAGACCATAAGGGGTATAACAACGTACTCTATGGATCCACGCCATCTCCATTTTTGATAGTTCCCTAACTAAAGATCCACCTCTCCAATGAGGTTCATACTTATCTATCGCTAGAAAAATTGTGTTAGCCGGGTCTCGATTATGGACTAAATCGTAATGTTTGGAAACGGAATGGAATTTGAAGCCTGTTTTGATGTTAGTTATGTGTTCCCCGAGACGGACCTGCATAGTGCGTTTAGTTCTACCTATGTATTGGAAACCACATGGACATTGGAGCAGGTACACTACCCCAATGGAACTGCATGTGATGAATGGTTCTATTTTATGTTCCCTGGAGGTGCTAGTGGAAATGAAAGATACTGTTTTTTTGTTTTTAATATAATTAAGTTTACACACTTGGCATCTTCGGCATTGATGATAGCCAGAGAGGCCTTGAAAGAAGGACAATCTTTTACCTGGGGGATCAACTACATTCGGGGCAATGATGTTTCTCAAAGAGGGGGCCCCTCTAAAGATTATCTGGGGTTTTTCAGGTAAAAAGGTTTTAATCAATCCATCATTGCCCAACAGGTGCCAATGTCTGCTAATAATTTTTTTAATTAGGTAATGTTGAGTTGAGTAGGAGGTAATAAAAGGAATGGTAGGACTCTCTCTCTTTTTCTTAATAGCCATGTCTAAGAGTTCCGATCTATCCCGTTTTTCCACCTGCTCTATGAGGATCTCCAATGATTTTCCATCATATCCCTTCTCTAGGAACCTCTTTTTCAAAATGTTTGCCTGAACTCTGAAATCCTCCACCTTTGAACAGTTGCGTCTCATCCTGAGAAATTGACTCATAGGTACCGACTTAAGCCAGCTATCTTTATGGCAACTGTCAAGGGGTATAAACGCATTTCGATCCGTCTTTTTAAAGAAAGTGATCGTTTTGAAAGAGTCTAATTCCCTCTGAATAGTCAGATCTAAGAAGTTGATCTTCTCTTGACTGGCTTCATACACAAACCTTATCCCCCTTTCATTATTATTGATATGGGAGAAAAAATCATCTAGCTCGGAAATAGATCCTTCCCAAAGGAGGAAGACGTCATCTATATACCTGGCCCAAAAGGCCAGGTTTGGACTGCGGTCCTTATAGATGACGTCCTCCTCCCACTTGGCCATGAAAAGATTAGCCAAGCTAGGGGCGTACTTAGCGCCCATAGCAACCCCTCTTTGCTGGCGATAGTACTCCTGATTGTACCAGAAATAGTTATGGTTTGCCGCAAAATCCAATAGCTCCATGATATAATCCTGTTGCTTGGTTGGAATTTTGGAAAGTCCATTAAGAAAATGTTTAACAGCTGCAAATCCCAACTGATGTGGAATTATGGTGTATAATGAAGTTACATCTGCTGTAACCATCCATGTTTGACTATTGGGTTTCAGCTGGGATAGTAAGTGTATCACGTGCTTTGTGTCCTTTATATAGGAGGGCATCTGCTGTACTAGGGGTTGCAAAAAGAAGTCTATGTACTTGCCCACCCGGGACGTGATCGAATCAATGCCACTAACTATAGGGCGTCCCGGGGGGCAAGTCAGACTTTTATGGATTTTGGGCAAACAGTAAAGTACCGGAACCCGTGGGGCCTTGGGGACCAGAAAGGTTTTTTCTTTCTCATTAAGTATCCTCATAGAGCAGGTGGAAAAACGGGATAGATCGGAACTCTTAGACATGGCTATTAAGAAAAAGAGAGAGAGTCCTACCATTCCTTTTATTACCTCCTACTCAACTCAACATTACCTAATTAAAAAAATTATTAGCAGACATTGGCACCTGTTGGGCAATGATGGATTGATTAAAACCTTTTTACCTGAAAAACCCCAGATAATCTTTAGAGGGGCCCCCTCTTTGAGAAACATCATTGCCCCGAATGTAGTTGATCCCCCAGGTAAAAGATTGTCCTTCTTTCAAGGCCTCTCTGGCTATCATCAATGCCGAAGATGCCAAGTGTGTAAACTTAATTATATTAAAAACAAAAAAACAGTATCTTTCATTTCCACTAGCACCTCCAGGGAACATAAAATAGAACCATTCATCACATGCAGTTCCATTGGGGTAGTGTACCTGCTCCAATGTCCATGTGGTTTCCAATACATAGGTAGAACTAAACGCACTATGCAGGTCCGTCTCGGGGAACACATAACTAACATCAAAACAGGCTTCAAATTCCATTCCGTTTCCAAACATTACGATTTAGTCCATAATCGAGACCCGGCTAACACAATTTTTCTAGCGATAGATAAGTATGAACCTCATTGGAGAGGTGGATCTTTAGTTAGGGAACTATCAAAAATGGAGATGGCGTGGATCCATAGAGTACGTTGTTATACCCCTTATGGTCTTAATATAGACACAGATGTTAACTCTTTTATTGACAATAGCTAAGGTAAACTGTAAATTGAACCAGTCCTGGGTTCCTTGTGGTACCGTGTGGGTGGGGGGGACACGTAGGGGCCCACTTTCATTATTACCATTCATTATTACCATTTTTGTACCTAAATTTTTGGTTTTCTGGTATCTTATACTTTATTGTACCAATTCTATAAAATACGAGTTCAGGAGATTTGACAATTCTGTGCCCATTCCGTCCCTTCTAGCATCCAGAAGAGTGCTCAGCATTTTTGTGGCCAGATTATGGATGTTATATGTGGGTGGAGTGCACTCATTCGATGGATAATTTCCAACTTATATTTGTAGTTTTTCTTTTTCTTTCTTTTTTCTACAGTGGTGAGGGCATCTTAATATATATGGAGTTGCAAGTGGCAACATTTATGTTTTTCAGATTCCCCTTTTTCATTGAGGTGACTGGGCAGATTACTATTAAGGAGACTAACCGTGTAATTTGAAATTTGTCCACTAGATGCCACCACTTTGTTCGGCTGATGCTATTTATTCAATATCGGCACGAATTATTTAATTTGGAAAAAAAGTGGTACATTTCACTTGTATCTTCCCTCCATTTATCATATATAAGTTCAATAGAGACATTTTTTATTTTTAGGTTGAGGGGGTTCACCCATTAACAGTGGAATGTCCCTTAGTTATTATACTGGCATCTGCCCCATTGCAATATGGTGGCATTTGCATCACGGACGGCTCGGATCTCAGGACTGGGCGGTCTTCTTTTTGACAAATGAGGATATAAGAGGTGGTGATCAGCACGCCGCCCGTGCCCCTGGACGACGTCAGGTTTGACGAAACGACGTAGGGAGAGCGGCGTGCTGACGTCACCACATACCAATACGCAGTCCCGGATGTTACGGGCGGTTTTTCCTAAAGAGCTGGCCGGCTTGTTTTACATTGATGCCTTATGATTCCGGATGTTTGTAAGTGCATTATCTTTTTAACAATAAATGATATATACGTTTTTACACTATGGAAGCCTTTCTTTTTTACACATGATTGGCCCATGGACCTATTGTTGAGATTTATCCAAAGAAATCACGGGGAGCTGTTTCTGAGTGTTTCACCCATTGTATCCAGAGCCTGTAGCTGGGTTATAAGCTGAAAAGCGCATTTGATCTCCTTGCCAGAGATCAAAGGAGCTGGTAAGAGGCAGCTGTTCTATAGGTGGAGGACTTTCCTATCCCCTACACTTGTTTCTGCGGTGGTTTTCAGTGTGGTGTCACCTTGATTCAAGAAAAGGATATATACCTCCCGGGAAAATCTTGCATAGACTGTCATTTGGTCAATTATATTTGATGGACTTTTTAGAACATGCGTGTTTACATTGATCAGTAATCCTTTTAATTTAAATATTTTTTTATCTAGCGCAGTTTTTTTATGTGTTTATATCTTGTTTGATGTGGGTATCCCATATTGTTTAAACTGCAGCTCAATTACGTTTATTAACAACAGATCATGCTCTGTATGTTCTTTGATTATTGCTGACAGCGCTGTATTTTTTACATATTTTGGTATCCTATGGTATGTGTAATATTCTGAGTTAGCTAGGTTGTATTCTATTTGTATAGCCCTGAAGGTTTTAGGCGTTGGACCAATCATTATATCTTCAATTCTTTCTATCCCCTTTTCCACCCAGCTTGAGACGTTTAAGTCAGGGATGATGTGTGCTAAGCTATAGGTAGGCATTGATAGCATGGAGGTAATAGAGTCCTGAGAGGCAGTGTTTAAGAAGGCTCTCCATGCATGAAGTGATGCTCTGATGGTGGGAGAAAGTGATGCGTATCTAGGGGTGTATTGTTGGCTGGTAAGAAGAAAGTGATATAGATCGCCTCCTTTAAGTTGTATATTTTCCAGTTCTTTCCATCTAGTATTGGGGCTTTGGGGGAACCATGTTTTTATTTGTGCCAATATTGAGGCAGTGTAGTAATCTTTGAGTACTACTAAGCCCACTCCTCCTGCCTTCCTAGTGTTAATTAGTTTGGAGAACGCACATCTCGCCCTCCTCCCTTGCCAAAGATATCAGTTGATCATGGATTGGGCTTTAATAAAGGTATTAGGTACTGGAATAGGGATGGTCCTAAATAAATATAGAAATTGTGGTAGCAGTACCATTTTAAAGGCTGCTAGTCTTCCGGACCAGGATAGTTCAGTTTTTGCTAGATCTTGAAGTCTGGAGTATAGTTTGTCTATGAATGTGGAGTAATTTGTCTTGAACAATTCCGCCGTCTTGGGTGTTAAGGTGATGCCTAAGTAATTTATACCAGTGGTGTTCCATGTGTATGAATATAACTGTTCCATTTTGCGCCTAGTTTTAGGAGGTATATTGATGCCAAGGATGTATGACTTATGCCACGTACACACGGTCGGACTTTTCAGCTACAAATGTCCGACAGCCCATCCGACAGACTTTCGACAGACTTTCGATGGACTTTTGGCGGACTTTCAACAGACTTTCTAACGACCGGACTTGCCTACACACGATCACACAAAAGTCCGACGGATTCGTACGTGATGACGTACACCGGACTAAAATAAGGAAGTTGATAGCCAGTAGCCAATAGCTGTCCTAGGGTGGGTTTCTGTCCATCGGACTAGCATACAGATGAGCAGATTTCTGGGTCCGGCGGAGTTACGACGTAAAGATTTGAAGCATGTTCCAAATCTAAAGTCCATCAGATTTACGACTGGAAAAGTCCGCTGAAGGTCCGGTGAAGCCCACACACGATCGGATTGTCCGCCGGATTTTGTCCGTCAGCGTCCAGCGGACAAGTCCGGTCGAAAAGTCCGGCCGTGTGTACGCGGCATTAGTGTCCTTTACTTTGTAATAGGAAATACCATTGAACATTTTGAGTGTTTGATGTATCGAGGCTAATGAGGTCTCCACGTCTGTGATCATGAGTATAACATCGTCAGTGAATAGACTAATGGTGTGTGTTGAGTTGCTAAACCTATATCCTGTAATTTGAGGGTGGTTGCGTATGTAACTCACCAGAGGTTCCATGAGAAGGTTGAATATTAATCGTGGAAGTGGGCACCCCTGGCGAGTTCCATTTGTGATATTAAATGGAGTGGAAAGTACCCCCGAGGTGTAAACCTGGGCACAGGGCTTGGAGTATAATGCCATAATTGCAGAAAATATAGTGCCACTAAATTCAAACTTCTCCAATACCTTAGCAAGATAGCCCCAATGTATCCGATCAAAGGCCTTCTCTGCATCAAAAGCTAGGAGCAGAGAAGGCGTTCCCTTCAGATTTGCTTGGTGGATTATATTAATTAGGCGCCTAGTGGCATCAGTAGTTTGATGTCCTTTTGTAAATCCGGATTGGTCCATATGTGTAAGCTGTGGAAGTATGTCTATTAGCCTTAGTGCAATCAGTTTGGCATATAGTTTCAGGTCGTTATTAAGTAAAGATATCGGTCTGAAATTCTGTGGAAGAGATGGTTCCTTCCCTGGCTTGGGCAGGGTGATTACAAGTGTTTTCAACATTTCTGATGGGAAGGAGGAAGAGGCAGCTGCAGCATTGAAAATAGTGGTTAGGTGGGGTGAGAGGATGTACTTGAATGTTTTATAGTATTCTCCTATATATCCATCAGGACCTGGGGACTTGTTTAGTGGTAGTGTATCAATAGCTTGAGACACTTCCTGGATTTTGAGACACTTTCTTCAGAAAGCCATTAATTGCCTCGGGGGTTGGTTGAATGGCATGTGGATCATCTGCTAAGTTGTACAGAGATCCATAATAATGGCTAAATGTGTCGGCTATGTTTTGTGGGTGATGATGTTTATCTTTAGTGAACGGGTGTAAGATGTACGGTATCTTGGTTTTGTACTTGCAGCCCCGTAAGCGTTGTGCTAGGAGTTTCCCCGCCCTGTTACCATTTACATAATAATTCATGTTTAGACGCCTAGTAGACTTTTCAAAATTTCCTAATAATAGTATTCGAAGATCATATCGAAGTTGGGATAATTGTTTAGAGATTGAGGGTGTGGGTTTTTGTTTATTACTGATTTCTAAGTTCTGAATTGTTTGTGAGATCCTGTAATTCTTGTTGGTGTTGCCTCTTCCTCTTTGCCCCCAGTTTAATAAAAATACCCCTCATGAACGCCTTATAGGCATTCCACAGTGTAAACTTATCATCCACAGAATCTACATTTTTGCTAAAATATTGCAATAAATGCTGTTCCAATATAGTTTTGGTAGGCTTTTCCTGTAAAAGAAGCGGGTTAGCTCTCCAGATTGGAACAGGGTTCGAGGAGAATGAGTCACTTATTGTCAGCACTACAGACGCATGGTCAGACCACATAATATCACTTATGGATGCTGCTACAGTTCTGGTCAAGGTCCATTGATCTACTAGGAAGAGATCAATTTGTGAGTATGACCTGTGTGGTGAAGAAAAAAAGGTGAAGTCTTTTTCCCCTGCATGAAGGCATCTCCAGGCATCTAATAAGTTTTGCTGATGTATAGTATTTTGAAGCATTTGGGTTGTTCTGGTGGGGGTGGAATCAAGGTGTGAGTCTGGGATAAGGTTGAAGTCCCCACATATCACCAGAGCTCCTTTTTGGTGGGCCCGTATCTTTCTAAAGGTTTTTTTAATAAAGCCTGTTTGGTTAGAGTTCGGGGCATAAAGATTCACAATGAATCGTCCTTGTGGGTCTGCAATCACTTCATGTTGATGGAATGAAACAGTGTTTCTTATTGCAATAAGAACTCCTCTTTTTTTTGAGTCTGCGTTTGCAGTAAAAATATGAGGGAACTGCTTATTTGTGCATTTTGGGGGGGATGAACTATTGAAGTGCTTTTCCTGTGCACATAGGACATCGCTTTTGAATTGTTGGGCTTCCTTCCATAATGACTTACGCTTGACAGGGTGATTAAGTCCTTTGGTATTTATAGAAAGAAATGTCACCCCCATGTGGTCAAAGAAGGTATAGTTGTTTGACATTCTGTGTACATAAAAGTTCTTTTCTTAGTGGAGAGCTCCCTCAAGTGGTCAAAACCGGTATAGGTTGTTTTGCTAAGTGCTAGTGCAGACCAGAGAAGTGTTGTACTCACATTTTGAAGTGCAGACATCTTTCCAGTTCTATTATCAGCCTGGCTATGCTGGCGAGGTCTCTTTGGAGGTGTTGATCTGGGAGAAACAGTAGTGGCTCCTTCTGAGAGCTGTAAAGGAATCTGTAAGTTCTGACTGTGTTGGAAAAATATAGTAAGAAGAAAAATGAAACTGACTATAAACATAAAAACTTGAACTTTGAATAGCATTTTAAAGCTTTTCAAGTGAACATTGTGATCCAAGCATGGGTATTTCATAACCGAATGCAGCATTTGGTTTCAAGGGAGTGAGTTTGTGAGCCGAGAGAGGCTACTCTCCCCTTAGAACTGAAGAGAATGCTTATTTGCTTTCCAGGTAGTCAGTGTCTTTTAGCATTCTTAGCCTTGACCTTTTGCCATTCAGGATCCGCATGAGGAATACTCCTAGGGGAGTCAGGCCTGTTAACAGGCTCTGGAAGTATCTGCCATTCTTTGAGTAGAGATAGACCTTTTTCCAGAGAGTCTATGGTGAAGGTATGGCCCTCTTTGGTGATCGTGATTTCTGTGGGAAAGCCCCATCTATAGTTGATCTTATGATTTCTGGGGGCTTTAGTGATTGTGGTGAGGCTCCTTCTTTTCTGGAGGGTGTATTGCGATAAATCTGCAAAAAATTGCAGATTTTGATACTGAGGGGGAATATGCTCCTTGGTGCGCATTACAGACATTATTTTTTCTTTTTTGTGGTAAAAATGTAACCGTAGTATTACATCCCTAGGGATCTGGTCGGGGAGGTATGAAGGTTTAGGCAGATGATGGATCCTGTCTATGATCACATCTAGATCCGTGAGTTCAGGAAGGATTTCTTTAAACAGAGTAGTGGTGCACTCACACAGGTCTCCTTGCTGTATAGACTCTGGGATCCCTCTGATTTTTAAGATATTCCTTTTATTTCTGTCCTCCAAGTCAGCCATTTTAGATTTGAGCCCTTCTATTACCTCCTCTTTTTCATCATGGGCATCTACTAAATCATTTACAGTGGCTGCAAACTCCCCCATCTTGTTTTCAATGTGCCCCACTCTGGATTCTACAGACTGTATCTCTTTATTGAACTTTTGCATGCAGGACATCATGTCAGTTTGGATTGAGCTCCTTAGGGACAGTAACATGTCCTTTAGTACTGTGTCCATAACTGGCTGATTATTCGTTGGGAAAACCTCAATGCTGTGAGGCAGCTCTCTAGTGTCCTCCCCAGAATCAGTGCAGGGACTAGCTGTGGGGCTGCATCCAGAGCCATCCATCCGGAATTTGGCTTTAGCTGGGCTTGCAGACTGAGGGGTATTAGGGTAGGATTGCTGGCTGCCTGGGGACCCACTATTTTTGCTGAGAGATGCAGAGTTAGCTGTGATGGAGTGTGTGTTATAGGCCTGGGTGGATGTACGGCTGGCGCCATCTTGTCTACCTCCATGTGTCTGCCATGTAACGTAATCCGTCAGTTTCTGGGGCTTCCTGAGTTCTTTTCTTTTCCTGGCCATGGTCACCGATGCTAAGATGTGCAGATCGCTCCGTTTTTGGGGGGAAAACCCCCTCTGGAAAGTTGCTGTGTGCTGCTGTCTGTCTGTGGGAAGAGGAGCTCAGCTCTCACGCTTCCATCTCTCTCTGAAGCCGGCCACGCCCCCCACCTATGGAGATTTTTAAGGGTAAAAGTTTGTCGCCATTCCAGAAGCGAGCGCAATTTTGAAGCGTGACATGATATCAATTTACTTGGCGTGACATTATCATTCACAATATAAAAAAAAATGGGCTAACTTTACTGCTGTCTTATTTTTTAATTTAAAAAAGTGTATTTTTCCCCAAAAAAGTACGCTTGTAAGACAGTGTGACAGAAAGTATTGCAACAACCTCCATATTATTCCCTAGGGTGTTAGAAAAAATATATATATAATGTTTGGGGGTTCTAAGTAATTTTCTAGCAAAAAAAAACAGTTTTTAACTTGTAAACAACAAATTTCAGAAAGAGGCTCGGTCCTTAAGTGGTTAACAACCAGCTCAAAGCGATATATTACCGCATGAAAATATGCGGTAATTACCGCATTATGGAAACTTTACCATAGTAGTTATTTACTGCACAATTCCTAGTGAATTGAACATTTGAACAATGAATTTCGCATATGTTATTTTACCACATTTTTTTTCACCGTTATTAAATTCTCAGTGAATTGACCCCAATATTTGTTATCTACACTACATTTACCTGCGCAGATAATCTTTAGAACTAATAACAATGTAAGTATCCAAACAAGAGAAAAGGTAAACACTTTCAAGCAGCAGTTCACATAATATGTATTTGTCTAGTGTGATTGAAGGCTAGGCAAATGCACTGAATTCAGCCTTTCAACCCTTTCACTACCACTAATGCATGACTTGCGTTGGTAGCTGCACAGGCTTTTAAACACACTATGGTTGATTTACTAAAGGAAAGGTGATGCCGCTCTCCAAGTTCCGTGGACCGTAAAGGAAAACCTCCACCCTCAATACGAAACGGGTGCAAACTGTGCACAAGTCTATGGTAGCAAGTAAATCCTGGACTGCTGCACTCTGAGAATGGTCATCTTTATTTCAAAAAGTATTAAAATCCAACAAAAGTCATCAGATACGATAGGAGAATAGCGATAGTTAACGCGTTTCACATATAGAGATGCTGTCAGAGAGCTCACCTTGCTGGTCTTGGGATTGGCCACCAGAGGGCGTGCCTGTGAGCAAGCCGGCCTATTTAAGTTTGTCAGGCACTCTGTTCAGTTCTGCCTGATCATCAGCTTCCTGTGCCGTAGTTCCTGTTTCCTGTCTTGTCTTCCTGTTTACCTCTGTTTACCTGATCTCCTGACGACCCAGATTGCCCTTGGATTCTCCTGTTTGCTGCCTGTACCTGACCTTGGCCTGTTTGACTCCGCTTCTGCCTGCTCCTACTGTACCTTGCTGCCAGTCTGTTGCCGAACCCAGCCTGTCTCCTGACCATCCTGCTCAGTCTCATCGCCTGTGTTCCAGCCTGCACCTGCTGTTCATAGATTGCTATTTCACCAGCATCTGGACTCTAGTTCACAGGCTCTCATACCACTCCGCACTCCTGTGCTTCCTGTTACCTTACCAGGGGCCGCGAGTCGGGCGCGTAAGGGAGCCTACTCTCTGCCCAAGCGGACTCACCGGTCTGGTAAGTAGGAGTCTGATAGATGCTTACTCCTAGCTAAAAGGTAAGTGAATGTAGTCACAATAAGCAAAAGGGTAAAAAACCCACCAATAAGAAACTGGTGAAGCAATCAATTAAATCAATGGACAATCATTCATTAAAAGGACACACTTGCGGAACATCCCATAGACCAAAAATCCCAACAGTGAAAAACACCTATAGAAAAAAAACAAAACATATGCATATTGGCACTACTGAAATATATATACATATATGTTCACATTGAGTATAAACATAAAACACATGTATATTGGCACTACCGAAACATATATGTTTACATTGAGTACAAACATAAGTATATATTCACCCTAAATGTGAACATAACCATCTTAGAAGCAGTCCAATAGCATATGTGAAACTTTAAAAGGCTCATAGAGAGAACAGAGAGAACACCTGCAGACAGTGAACCATGAGCAATAAAGCTTCTCGCACGGATTTACTTGCTACCATGGTTGATTTACTAAAGGCAATAGAATGTTCACTTTGCAAGGAAATGTCCCCAGAGCTTAGCGAATGATGTGAAGCTTTTCTGACCCCCATCATACGATCATGTGCAAGCAAAAATATTGTTGCTTTTTTATTTTCCTTGCACCTGATTGGTTATTCTTTGCAAAGTGTAATTTCACCATATTCACTAAGCTGTAGGGAACATTCCCATGCAAAGTGCAACTGCTCTTGCAAAATTAACAGCCTTTTTGCCTTTAGTAAACCAACCCCATTGGCTAAAAGACTGCAGGAAAAGGGTATGTTCAAGGTTTTCTATCATCAGTCAAAATTGCTGGAGTTCAGCTTTAAAGCTTTTTAAAGAGGAAGTAAACCCTCTTAAAAAAAACTAGAAAACAAAAAGCCCTGCAAGAAAAAGGGATAATGAGCTAGTATGCATAGCGTACTAGCTCATTATGTATTACTTACCTCAGATCAAAGCCCACGCAGCGGTCCTCATCTCCCCCTCTGGCCGCCGACATGTCATGCCGGAGTTACTTCCTGGTATTGCAGCTCCGGCGCTGTGATCGGCCAGAGCTGCGATGACATCACTCCCGCTCATGCCCGTGGGAGCCGCCAGTAATGGCATGGAGACTGCAGAAAAGGCACATAGGTGCCATTGCTTCAGTTTTCCCCAGTGCGCATGTGTCGATGACATCGGCACATGCAGGGGACGGGGGATATCTCCTAAACCGTGCAGGTTTAGAAGATATCCTGTGTAGCTACAGGTAAGCCTTAATATAGACTTACCTGTAGCATAAGGTTGTAAAATAGGGTTTACAACCACTTTAAATGGCGTAATCACATTGTGCTATTCTTTTACTATATGACCTGCTGCAGACAGCTTTTCATTCATTACCTGTTATCTGCACTATATTTATCGGCACAGTTAATCTTTAGAACAAATAGTAAATATCCAAAGTAAACTAAAGGTAAACACTGTCAAACAGCAGTTCTGATAGTATGTATTTGCCTGGTGTGATTGAAGGATGGGCATATGCACAGCATTCAGCCATTTAACCCTTTTACTGCCACCAGCGTAAGGCTTACATTGGTGGCAGCAAAGGCCTCTAAACAACACTCTCAGCTGCTATAGTGTATTCACTTGTTAGGGTGACTTGCGACTTTCTGCAGGATCATTTCCACTTTACAGCCATCAATTTACTTTCACACATATGGAAATGCTCTGCCCTACCTCTTCCTGGCTTTACCCCCTCTCCCTCACCATATATACTGGGCTCTGCTGCCCCTTCTTTGGGCCTACATTACATTAGGGGCATAGTAGACCCCTGATGTCTCTTTAACTACTTCCAGTCCGGGCCTTTTCTGGCACTTTTTGTTCAAATGTAACAATCAGTATTTTTTGCCAGAAAAATACTTAGAACCCCCAAACATTGTATATTTTTTTAAAGCAGAGACCCTAGAGAATAAATTGGTGGGTTTTACAACTTTTTATGTCATACGGTATTTGAGCAACGACTTTTCAAAGGCAATTTTTTGAATTTCAATGTCAGCGACTGATGGCCTGGTCCAGCCCTTTGGTGAGTATGGGGTCCCTAGCCTGACCCTGATGATTACTCACCTTCCTGCCTATTTGATGCAACATACACTCATTCATTTGATTTACTACTTGTATTACAGATTTAGCAAAGCATTTACCCCTGAAGAACGAGCAGTCTCGCGAAACGTCATCGGGAACTACTTATGCTTGCAAATTTTTCTTATGTTTGTATATTGGAAAATATTTTTTTACCATCTATGTGGATTGTCTCATGTTTACATTATATGCATATTTTGTTGGCCTGTAGTTATTGCTGTTGTGTTTCAGATGCGCAACAATTGTAATAAATCTACATTATTTTACTTCCATGACATGTTTCTTGACTAACCATATTCACCTCACTCAAAGTCCCAGGGCGAACCCCTTGTATATATGTATTGAATTAGGGATGGAGGTCATGTTGGGGTAACACTAGACCTTGGATCATTTATGTTTCAACAAAACTGTTATACTGCTTGCTCTTCTATTGATGGTTCTCAAAAGATCAACTGTGTCTCTGCCATAGGAAAACAGGGATTTTACATGTGGGCTTTATGGAAACCGTGACTCCAAATTCTTTAAATCTTAAAATTACTATGACTTACCAGCAACAAAGAATAACTTTTTTGGATGTTGAAATCTGTATAATCGCAAATGGCAATTTAGGTTTCACTCTATATAGGAAACCATCCACTGGAAATACAATATTACATGCAGCAAGTTTACACACTGAGTCTTTATAATCTAGCATTCCATACAGCAAATTTTTAAGGGTTCCTCAAAACCATAGTAATAAATGTGACTTCTAAAGTGAAGTTGATGCATTGCAGTCACGCTTGTTGAAAAGAGGGTACTCAATAAGGACCCTTAAGAAGGCTTATAATAAAGTGAAAGTCTTAGAAAGGTCATCCCTGATTTACCAAACAAAGTCTAAACCACCTACCCAAACTACTAGAATATTAAAAAGATTCTCTAGTCAACAAACAATTGTGGAAGATTTATAAGGAGCACTGGTATTGATTGGAAGTGGATGCAACTTTCTCTAAATACATCAAACCATACCAATTGATAACCTACCAAAGTCCTTGATCTTTGTGAGATCATTTGATGAAAGTCACAATGCTCCCTCTCAAAAACATATACAAACCAGTGTAGGTACCTTTCCCTGTTTTTGTTTTGTTCTTTCATTTTTAGAGGTCCATCAGTCACTCTTCCTTATGGTTCCCAATGGATACCGAAATATCATATCAGTTGTCAAACCATTAGTGGCTTTTTTTTTGTTTACAAAAGTTTTATTTGGAAGATTCAGTACAAAAGGGTTACAAAGTTATGATGATTAAAACAGTTGAGTACAAAATGATGTATATAAGAGACAATATACAGTATAATTTGTGTAGTACACAAATGTAAAACGAGTAAAGATATTATGACATCTGAGGGAGTGTATGCAATAGGCAGAATATAGTATAGTAAGGTTTAATCACAAGTCCATAGAGTCCATTTTCCATTAAAGGTATGCATACTGTCATGTAGGGTATGATGGATTCTCTCTGAAAGTTTAAGCATATCCATCCTAGACAGGACTTGAGGCCAAGGTAGGTTTTGGGATTTCCAGTTTAGGGCTATCATCCATTGGATAGAACTAAGTAGGGAATGGATCAGTCTAACACATGAAGTTGGTATGTCAGGAATTGTTGCATACAGTATGCATAATTGTGGGGAGAGGTTGATTTTTTTTTTTTGCTATAGATTCCATTTTACTTGCCGCAGCTTTCCATATAGGCTCTAGATATACACAGCTCCAAAATATGTGAAGGAATGTGCCAGGTACATTACAGCCCCTAAAACAGTTAGGAGAGGCAGTTGGATAGAAGGAGTGGATTTTCGAGGGTGTCAGGTATAATCTAGAGAATAATTTCATTGGCGATTCTCTAAATGAAGCTGCGATATTACATTTGTGAAGGTTATCTGTCATGGTATTCCATGTTTTTAAGGAGATAGGAATGTCTAAATCAGCTTCCCATTGTAACATTGGGCCAGACTTTTCAGGTATCATTATATCGTTTAGATATCTATAAATTATAGAAATTAGGCCTTTGTCCCTTGGGGAGTTTAGACAGATATGCTCAAATAAGGTCGTTTGAGATTGAATGTTTAATGAGTAGTGTTCTGTATAGAAATTTCTAATCTGGAGATAATTTGTGAGTTCGGAAGAGGGAAAGTTGTATTTAGACTGTAGGGTGTGGAAGGAGATGAACGTCTTGAATGGAAATAATGATCTTAAGGTAGTCAGACCATTGTTACGCCAGTGAGGGAATGAATTATTATTGTTATGGTTTTGTATAAGTCTGGGGTCTCCTAAAAAGGATGCTAGAGGGGGAGTGTCTGATGATAGTTTAAAGGTTTTATTGATTTTAAGCCAAAATTGGAGATGGTGGGCCACAATATTATTTAGTTTGAGGATTTTGTGGTGGGAGTTTAGATTGGACCATAATAGGCCATGTATGAAGTATGGAGAGATTGAGTTTGATTCGAAGTTTAGCCATGGGATGTTTGAGTTGGGGGGAAAACCATTGGGCTATTTGTGTGAGTTTGGTTGCTATAAAGTATTGCCAAATATTTGGGAGGCCAAGCCCACCTTTATTTTGGGGTCTGAACATGAGAGAGTAGCTACATCTCGGTTTCTTATTGGACCAGATAAATTTATTAATTTCTCTTTGTAGAGCTTCAATTCTGGATTTGGGGACATTGATAGGTAAAGAATGGAAATAGTATAAAAGTTTGGGGAGAATCGTCATCTTAAAAGCACATATTCTACCAAGAAGAGAGATGCGATAAGAGGACCAAATTTTAAGAAGAGAGCTAATGTGTAAGAAAAGAGGTGTGTAGTTAGTTTTATATAGAAGTTTGTGGTGAGATGTGATTTGGATACCAAGGTATCTGAATGATTTGGAGCACCATATGAAGTTGAAATTTTGCTGTAGGTTTGTGATCAAGTTAGGGGACAGATTAAGGGGCAGGGCTGAGCATTTGTTGATGTTGATGCCCAGGCCTGATAGAGTATGAAAAGAATTAAGCTCGGATATAAGGTTGGGTATAGATATGAGAGGGTTTGTAAGGAATAGTAGAGCGTCATCTACATAGAGACTCAGTTTGAATTCATTTGGGCCTTTACTATATCCATTAATGTCTGGGTTATTTCTTATAGCTTGTGCTAGGGGTTCTATTGCTAATGCAAATAATAGAGGGGAAAGGGGGCAGCCCTGTCTGGTACCTCTACTTAGAGAAAAGAAGTTATGGCCTGGGATTTTTATTCTGGTTTGAGGAAGGTGGTAAAGAGCATTAAATCCATGGATAAATTTATCTGTGATGCCGAATTTAGGGAGTAGGTGGTTGAGGTATGTCCAGCTTACACTATCAAAAGCCTTATGTATGTCAAGGCTAAGAAGGCAGACCAGGCGGGAAGAGAGGTTGGCGTCCTGCACTATGTTAGTGACAAGTCTAATGTTATCTGTCTACCGGGAATAAAACCCGTTTGGTCAATGTGTATAAGAGAAGTAATGACTTTGGCCAATCTGTCAGCCAAGAGTCTGACGAAAATTTTTAAATCATTATTGAGAACTGAGATGGGGCAAAAATTTTGAGGAACGGTGTGATCCTTAAGAGGTTTAGGGAAAAGGGATAAATTTGCTAAAAGCATATCCTCTGGAAACTGGCCACCCATCAGAATATGGTTAAATAATTTGGTTAACCTGGGGGCTAAAAGGGGAGCAAATTTCTTATAATATAGTGAGGAGAAACCATCTGGGCCGGGTGATGTTGAGGTTTTCAGGGATTTAATTATATTGATAATCTCAGCGTCTGTGCATGGATCATTGAGGGAAGAGGCTTGTTGATCGTTGAGGGTGGGGAGATGTAATTTCTCAAGCCACTTAATTGAAGTGTGATGAGGTTGGGTTTGGGGGCCTGAGAGAAGATCTTTATAGAAAGAGGAGAATATGTCTAGAACCTCTTTGGGGTGCGTGACCAAGTTACCTGATTGGTTGCGTAGTTTGTATATGTGAGGAGGTTTATGCTCTTGATTGAGTTTTTTTGCGAACATGGTAGAGGTAGAGTTACCATGTAATAAAAATTTTGCCCTAGAAAATCTGAGGGATTTTTCAGTATCCGCTGAAAGAATCGTATCTAGGGCTTGACGTTTGGAGTGAATTAATTTTGTAGTTTCAAGGGACGGGGATTGGTTCAGTTTAATATATAGAAGGTCTAGGTCTTTTGTAAGGCTTTTGATGTCTATGAGTTTAGCTTTATTTTTGGCTGCAGTTATACTAATCAGATGTCCCCTGATGACTGCTTTATGTGCAGACCAGAGTGTAGTGGGGGAGATGTCGTTAGTTGAGTTATTTTTAAAGTATTCCTCAATGTGTGTGGTTATATTCTGAATAGTGGATGGGTCTGATAAGATCGAATCATTCAGACGCCAATTAAATGGGGTAGGGGCAAGACCAATATGAGAGGTTTCAAATTCAACCATGTCGTGGTCAGACCACGGACAGGGGTGGATTCGGGCTCTTGATGAGTTTGCCAATATGATGGGGGTGGTGAAGATGTAATCGAGCCTAGCATAACAGTCATGTGGGTGGGAGTAGTGGGTGAAAGCCCTAACACCAATATTATGAGCTCTCCAGGAGTCTATTAGTTGGAATTTACTGAGTGAGCGATTCATTGATTTAGAAAATGCTTTCGTCGTAGGGGCAACTTTGCTTCTATCTAAGGAAGGATGGGCGGCCAGGTTAAAGTCCCCTCCTAGCACTATATGGGGGGAGCTAAGGCGGTCTAGAGTTTCAAAAAATGTACTACTAGTACTAGTGCCAACATAACCAACATAGACTATAGATATGCAATATAATAAAAAGCTACAGTATGGATTGGTGAAACAACTGTATAGTAAAGGTTTGAATTTCTTCTTGAGTGTACCTGTAAAAGGATAAAGGTAGAATCTTCCAGAGATTATTCCATTTAGAAACAATGCCAACAGGGCAAAGAAAAATTGTAATTTGCAATAAACCATAAGGGGGTCAGAGGACTGGGTGTCTTCTGACCTTACAAATTTTAAAGGCGGACAAAGAAATGTCCCAGACTCACATACCAAGCCTGTCGCGGCATCCAGAACAATGGAGGAGCCGCACCAGGCTATGGATGGGAGCATGGGGGCAAACCAGCGGCGGCGGATGAGCCAGGTAAAAATTATATATCAAACGTTAAGGTGCAAAATTATTCTAACCTTCTGAACAAAACCTCAAGTGGAACCCAACGGGTAAATTGCATCATGGGTTGTGAACAGGTGGGTTTAAGGTTATGATAACATCTACCTCAATAATAATCATTTGAGAGAGATGGAGTGGACAGGGGGGAGCAAAATAAAACAAAACACAAAAAAAAAAAAAAAAACAGGGGGAGGGCAGGAGGTATTGGGTTGATTAAGTGATTGTAAGGGAGTCATCGGGGAGGAAAGTCAAAATCAGCTTGAAAGTGTATTTTGAAAAAGGGTTGAGTCAGACCCTCATCATCTTCTACATCTTCTTGATAAAAAAAAAAAAAAAAGGGGGAGAAAGAGGGATAGAAGTCTCTCGCAATCCAGGTCCGTATGGCTGTTGTAAGAGGATTCTTGAGGTGAAAGATGTGTAACAGCAGTCAACTTAAATGAAATAATGCAAAAAAACAGGAGCTCCTCTTGACGAATCTTCTTGCTTTGTTTTTAGAAGAAGATCGCAGAACATGTGGCAAGAGGGATATCCATTAGTGGCTTTTATTTAAGGAGATATGTTTGCAATGCATTTTATATAGGGAAGATCAAACAACTTTTTTTAAAATGTATCAGGAACCATGTGTCCCTTGTGTCAAAGGAAAAAATGGAGGCACCAATTAGTAGGCACATAGGCTTGTACCATAATTTTGATACATCAGCAATTAAATTTTATGCTTTGGAGCATATACTGCCATATGAATGTAAGCCTAGATGAATTTATATGCTGAATGATACCTGCCATTCAGGACTTAGTGATTTTTTAAGGCATTTTTGTAAATAGCATGAAATAATGTTGAATTTCTGCTCATTCTTGATACAATTGTGTTTTGTTTTTTTGTATTTATTTTGTTTTTCTATCCTTTGTCTTTGTATATGGATGCTATGATGTTGTTTTCAACTTTACTGTATGATAATGACTGGTACCAAGTGTGATGGTACTGATTTTTTCACCTTTTTTAGTTACCGGTACTTATATTTTTATATATATTTTTTCTGTTTTCCAGGATTCTACCAGTTTTCTGGCTATGTTTCCCCAAGTTGGATAAGGGGGTGTCCGTGCAGACTCTTAACCTCCCTGACGGTATGATTATGTCAGATTTTTGATGCTCAAAGCGGTACAGTACAAAGTTTTGCATGGAAATTTGGCGTTTTATATTGTAGGCCTGTAATTCTTAGGAATAACACACTTAAATCTGTCCAAACAAGAGTCTTAGTAGACATCCCAGGTATGATAAAGTTTGAAACACAAAATCATAAATTATAATATATTAAATAACTATAAATAATTATAACAAATAATAATATAATAATAATAAAAATTATTAAATAATGTAATCAAATCAAAAACACTGAAATTTGCTCAGTTTCAGAATTGTCGCTGTCATTATTGTCAGTGTTTGATGACGAATTTCCTCACAAATCACTATCGCTCAATTCTGCAAGTGATTCTAATTTATTATCTCTGTTTTCTAGCTGGTCTGAAACTGCTTCTGATGTAAAGGGATGCTTTTTGGTTGCTATGGGCAATCTCCAGTTTCCAGGCAGAAAGAATAGTATTTATAATATAAAACTGCATGCAGGGCACTGGACAAACTACTAGGGACAAAAGGGAGGTGAAATAATTTGATACACTAATGTAATCTGTATGATTACAGTGTACTGTATGTATTGTGTGTTTTAGGAACTTTGTTCTCGGTTTTATCTGAGATAGTATATGATTCCTTGTGAATACTCGACCAGAATTTGGATAAATCGGAGGCAGTCCAAAAATCACACTGGTATTATCTGTCTTAGCATGCAGTGGTGGATATAAAATTATTTTTGTATTTGTTTGTTTTACTTAAATACAGTATAAGCTTCATATAGCCAATAAATTCTCCCTGAAGAAGCCACAGAGGCCTCTACTGTAGGCCCTTGTTTGGTCGCATTGTGTTATGGGGTAACAACTCTATGCCCCTATCTCCCACAATCTCCTGCCTGTATATCATCCTGCAACATGCATTACCAACCATCTTCAACTGATGTGGTAAATATATGTGATGGCTGCGCTTAGAACAGTAAGTAGGTATGCCGTCCCCCTAAATGGAGCTTCCCTAGGGATTCTCCAAACAATTACAAATAAAGATAAATAATGGGGTGATGGCGCTCCCTATATGAGGTTTTAATGAGCATGAACACATATAATGGGGGAAATGGTGAAGTGGGAAGCCAACCTGGTGACCCACCAGTGGGGATGCCCCACCTAACTAGAGATTATATATATAAATCTATATTGCCCCAATACAAGTAGGTGTATAGAATTAGAAATACAAATAAATATAAATATAAAAATAAAAAAGTAAAAAAGTGTAGTGTAAATAGTAAATCCCAAAAAAATTAAACTCTATGTGTATTAGATGTACCATTATTGATAGCACATAAATGTGACACACAGTACCTCTCTAAAGTGTTGAGTAAGATGTGAAAACCAAAATAGGTTATGGTGATAACCCTAGTGGTAAACTAATGGTATGACTTCATATACCTAGATAGCCCAAAAACTGCAACTAGCAATATTAATAATGCCCATAGATCAACATGTATGACAAGCTTAAATGAGCCGTTGCTGGACCATAAACTATGGCCAAGTCAAAGAGTCCATGGACATTATAGGCAAACAAAAAATCATAAAATGTTCATATAGCAGTCCATACGTTGTGTATAAAATTATCTTCAGGAATCGTGAATAGAATTTCTCAAAAAGGTGACTTGAGTGCTCTCAATATTCTTGGTGACTTTGTGCTCCCCCTCAAGGGTCCCCACTCACCAGATCCAGTCACCCCAAAGGGGCAATGTGCATATAGATATAGCCTCAGCAGTCTCCTCGCCAGCGTGATCGGTAGAGCTCCAAGAGTGGTCCTCAGCTTTCATAGAAATAGTTTGAGCATGGTCATGGTGATTCCCTCATAAGAAAAAAGGAACGGTGGCTCTCTTAGTGTAGTATGTTAATTTATTATCGTTAAAAAACTTACTAATTGAAAAACCAAAACAAAAGATAATGTAAAATTATAAAAATATAAAAACAAAGTCCAGCAGCAAGATAGCAGGTATGCTCAAATCCTAAGTGCAGCTAGGATGGACAAGGCTACACCCAAAAAATGAACATCAAGGGTACCGGCATCTGTAACGCTAGATGGAGACACTACTGAGTGTTTGCGCTCCAGGTGGAGCGCAAACACTCGGTAGTGTCTCCATCTAGCGTTAGAGATGCCGGTACCCTTGATGCTCATTTTCTGGGTGTAGGGGTGGAGCGCAAACACTCGGTAGTGTCTCCATCTAGCGTTACAGATGCCGGTGCCCTTGATGTTCGTTTTTTGGGTGTAGCCTTGTCCATCCTAGCTGCACTTAGGATTTGAGCATACCTGCTATCTTGCTGCTGGACTTTGTTTTTATATTTTTATAATTTTACATTATCTTTTGTTTTGGTTTTTCAATTAGTACGTTTTTTAACGATAATAAATTAACATACTACACTATGGGAGCCACCGTTCCTTTTTTCTTATGAGGGAATCACCATGACCATGCTCAAACTATTTCTATGAAAGCTGAGGACCACTCTTGGAGCTCTACTAATCACGCTGACGAGGAGACTGCTGAGGCTATATCTATATGCACATTGCCCCTTTGGGGTGACTGGATCTGGTGAGTGGGGACCCTTGAGGGGGAGCACAAAGTCACCAAGAATATTGAGAGCACTCAAGTCACCTTTTTGAGAGATTCTATTCACGATTCCTGAAGATAATTTTATACACAACATATGGACTGCTATATGAACATTTTATGATTTTTTGTTTGCCTGTAATGTCCATGGACTCTTTGACTTGGCCATAGTTTATGGTCCACCAACGGCTCATTTAAGCTTGTCATACATGTTCATCTATGGGCATTATTAATATTGCTAGTTGCAGTTTTTGGGCTATCTAGGTATATGAAGTTATACCATTAGTTTACCACTAGGGTTATCACCATAACCTATTTTGGTTTTCACATCTTACTCAACACTTTAGAGAGGTACTGTATGTCACATTTATGTGCTATCATTAATGGTACATCTAATACACATAGAGTTTAAGTTTTTGGGGGATTTACTATTTACACTACACTTTTTTACTTTTTATTTTTATATTTATATTTATTTTTATTTCTAATTCTATACACCTACTTGTATTGGGGCAATATAGATTTATATATAATCTCTAGTTAGGTGGGGCATCCCCACTGGTGGGTCAGCAGGTTGGCTTCCCACTTCACCATTTACCCCATTATATGTGTTCATGCTCATTATAACCTCATATAGGGAGCGCCATCACCCCATCATTTATCTTTATTTGTCATCTTCAACTGATGTCACCATTTAAAGCAGGCTTTCCCTCCACTTCCAACACTTCCAAGGTATACAGCATTCTACTACCTACAGCACTTTCAATAAGGGTTTTACACCCAATTTAAGAGACCTGCCAGTGTATACAAGCCCTAAAGTTATCTATCCCTATGCAATTTATCAGCAGCACTCTATATTTTTCTAAACATATCAAAAGTTCATTGTTCATATGACTGCTGGGAACCCACATTTTTATAATAAGGGGCTTGGCTTGTCCCTTCCAAGCTAACTGCCCTAAATGTAAAGGCCAAGCAGCGCAATATGGCTACTATAGTGAATTACCACATTAGTTCAGTGGGTCTGCAAACACACAGAATTTACACCTTGAACCCATCAAAGCTATGAACCCAACCCTCTTTGGTAGCTGAATCACTGAATATTATTGGAAGATTTATTCTCATTTCCTGTTCCTGTGCCAGCTGCAAAGTGTTGGAATTGCCATTACTTCCTGTCCCATTTACAGTGGTCCCAAGGACAAGCAGAGAGTCCTTGGGACCACTGGGGACATAGAGAGTCCCAGTGGGGACATAGACTATGGTACGCTTAAACAAGGTTTTAACACTTTCCCACTAAAACATGTTCCAAAACTAAAAAGAGGTTTGCGATTTCCTTTAAAGTGACACTAAATATCTTTATACTCCAAAAAGAATCCATACACATTGACTAATTAACGGGCCTGTAATCCATTAGTTGCGGTCATGTGCACCGCTCTATGTGCACTGCAAATTCCATAGTCCCTGGTCCATCTTGGGATCGAGCAAAAGAGGGTGGCTATGTTCCTACCTACAGTGGGACCATGGAGAATAAACATAGCCACTCTCTACAGGAAGTCAGATCCCAGCAGCAAAAAAAGGTATTTGGAGATTTTTAAGAGGCCAAGAGCAATGGAAGGTACCGTCTTTATTGGCGTATAACATGCACTTTTTCCCCTTAAAATCAGGGGGAAATCGTGGGTGCGTGTTATACGCCGATCCCCCGCCGATTGTGAGCCTTTTGGCGGCTTTCGGCCGTTCTCGGCGGCTCTCGGCCACTCTCAGCGGCTTTCAGCCATTCTCGGCGGCTTTCACCGGCTCTTGCAGTCCCGCGTGAGCCGGCGAAAGCCACCAAGAGCGGCCGAAAGCCGTCGAGAATGGGCGAGAGCACCGAAAGCCGCCGAGAGCGGCCGAGTGCGTCCAAAACCCGCCGAGAAAAGCCGGAAGCCGCCGAGAACGGCCAAGAGTGGCCGAAAGCCGCCGAGAGTGGCCAAGAGCTGCCGAGTACGGCGGCACCATTTTTAAACGGCAGTGTACTGACAAGTTTGCAAATGACACAGGGGTAAGGCTGCAGATGGACACTGACAAGGCTGCAATGATGGACAAGGCTACAGATGGACACTGACAAGGCTTCAATGATGGATAAGGCTACAGATGGACACTGACAAGGCTGCAATGATGGTCAAGGCTACAGATGGACACTGACAAGGCTACACTGACACTGACAAGGCTGCAGATGGACACTGACAAGGCTGCACTGACACTGATAAGGCTGCACTGACACTGACAAGGCTGCAGATGGACACTGACAAGGCTGCATTGATGGGCATTTAAATGTAAGTTTTCTTTCCTTAAACTTCCCTCCTAAAAGTTTTTTACCTTAAAATTCCCCTGCTAAACTTGGGGTGCGTGGTATACGCTGGCGCGTGTTATACACCAATAAATACGGTACATATTTGAGATAAGACTTAAAGCGTTTGTTACCCCAACATTTCATATTCCTGATATGTGCCTGCTGTAGCATGTACTTGTATGAAAAAGTATGCTGTTCTCTTTGTATTGCTTTCTTTGTGTGAAATCCCAGTCTCTTCGCTTTCCATTAGAAACTGACCACACTAAGCATGAGAACACAGCCTGGTCAGTTCTCTAGCTATGCTGGGAACTTTGTGTGCTCTGCTCCAATGATCAGCCTTGATCATTGACACAGTCCTGACCCCCCCCACCACCACTGCAAAGCATCTCACTGGGAAGATCAGTGTACTGCTGTTTTTCCTCCCCCCAGTTCTTATGCAGCTGAGAACAGAGGGAACTGAGGGAATGTGATCTCTTAAAAAAAAAGGGGGATAAAAAGGTATTTATAATGTTTTTTTTTATATATCTAAACTCAAATGTTTAGCCTTTCATTTCTATTTTAAATTGAATGGATTGTTTTACAAGGTGATCGTTTATAAACACTTTAATAGAGTTTTTTTTAAACCAGAGTGTAAAGTGTAACTTCAAGGTAAACAATGCAATAAGAACTCAAAGTATGCACTTCCTAAATTTTATATTTTTCCTACGTAGAGCTCAGAAGTTAAACAGCCACTTTTTTGCCTCTAAATTTAATGCACTACATATACTGAAAATTTGATTAACGGAAGTCATATTTTATTTATAACAGTAAATAGTTTATCTAATATAGGCTTTGCAAAAAGCAGTCATTTTTTAAAGCGCGTGACTTTACAGCAACCAAAAAGATTTTTAACTTGTCCACAAAAGTAAACTGAAATCTGATTTATTACTGCACTCTGCACATATTATTTTCAATTTCCCCCTGTGTAATTAATAAATAATATTTTCAAACTGCAAACTGTGAAATAATATCAAATTAGGCCATTCACTGAACACCCAGTATCTACATATCGGACTTACCTTTTGGGGTACACGTGCTCCCATATGGGATTGAGCAAAACGAAAAGAAGTATAAGGAGCAGGACAGCCTGAAGAGAGATACAGAAATAAAGTTTAAGCTTGGAGAACTTCATTGTTGCAATCTAGAAATGAATGGGACATGTCAACATGCCGAGAAGTTTCTTGTGTGCTGTTAAGGTTGCCACTGCCAGTTGACCTTCTACAATGCTTTGTTCTGCATGACATCTAATTCCTCCTGAGCGTTTGTAGTTCCCACCAAAGGGTCCTCCTGTTTGCACTCTTGAAACACCCTGAAATTAAATATGCTCTTGTTTTTTCTTCTCATATAGGTAAAGATTGAGTGCCAAGAAATGTTCTAGTGAGAAAAGTGCAGTTCTCGCAAGAGACAGGATGAGAAGAGAGCACAGCCCAGCTTGCTGCAAAAAGCTAATCCAGGGAACATACAGAATAAATTGAACTCCAGAGTATGAAGCACTATCGTAACCCACTGATTGCCACACCCTGTATATAAATATGTGCTTTTATGCCTCTGAAAGTCACTTCGCTGCCCTGATGTTTTTAACAATAGGTGCTTATCATAAGTATGTGGGGTGGTGCTTTTGTGCTATGGGCCACCTACCTGATCATGTTCAATGGATCAAAGGTTACCGGACATAGCATGCCCTAGGCTAAGGTTCCCTAGTGCCTGCCATGGTATCTTTAACCACTTAACGTAGATGTAACCATCAATAAATATTGTAATAGTTTGCTAGAGGAATGTATATCATAAACAGTTGGGATTTTTGTTTCCATTAGAATATACTTTATTATTTGTTTTTGCATCTCAGTGGTACTGATCCCCTCCAGCCTTTTTGAACAACATCCTATCTACATGCATGTACTTCATCGGCAGCTGCATGTTATTATTATTATTATTATATAGGATTTATATAGCGCCGACAGTTTACAACATTAGGGCAGACAGTACAATACAATTCAATACAGGAGGAATCAGAGGGCCCTGCTCTTTAGAGCTTACAATCTAGGAGGGAGGGTCAAGTTATACAAAAGTGTAATAGCTGTGGGGGATGAGCTAATGAAGAAAATAGTGCAGTTGTTAGATGGAGGCAGGACAGGCTTCTCTGAAGAGGAAAGTTTTCAGGGATCGCCTAAAAGTGGATAAATTTGGAGACAGTCTGACAGATTGGGGTAGGGAATTCCAGAGGATGGGTGAGGCTCGGGAGAAGTCCTGGAGGCGGATGTGGGAGGAGGTGATGAGGGAGCTAGAGAGCAGGAGGTCTTGGGAGGAACGAAGAGGGCGATTAGGTAGGCATTTTGAGACTAGGTTAGTGATGTAGATGTTATTGGTTAGGACAAGTTTCTAGATGTTAAAAAAGCAAAACACGTATGTGAAATGTGGTTAGCGTGGCCATGCATAGTCTCCACCAAAAACAACATAGGAGAACAGTGCATTTCACCTTACTACAGGAAGTGCATGAAGATAGAACATTCATGGCAGGCTCACCAATTACTGTTTTAATGAAAGCTGCAGGTTTTAAAAGATCAAATTGATCTTTGAAATTACACAAACGTGTTAAAATGGTTTTAGTGATTGGGCTTTTCTCTACTCCTAAGCTCCTGCACCTGTATATCCCCTACGGATAAGCGCAATCTTTGTATTTTAGCTATAGGCCTGTTGCATTCTATACAACTTTATCAATATATAGAGATGTGATACATATATTGTTTTCTTGGAGAAGAAACAATGCTTTCCTTCGTGGGATTGTTATCCAAAAACGAGATCATTTTCTATATATTCTAAAAGTAAAAAGTAAAAAAAAAATTCTCCAGTTTTAAACCAACTAGTGTTATTGTAGATAAAAAGCACACAAAATGGGTGCACACTGAGTGATATTAACAAGAAATTCACTGACATTTACCCACATGTGCTCTTGCTTAGAAAAAGGTGCTTACTGTAATTTTTGTGTTACTTTATCTGCACATTCACTGACAATTAAAAATACAATTATCTGGGTTGTGTCTATTAATACATTTTATAATGAAAATTTCTGATCCTGTACTCTTAACACTTTCATAAAACAGAGAATGTGACTTTTAGAAATATCCTTTGGTGAAAAAAACATTCAGGCGTGTTTTAAATGGTTGATTATCGACCAGCAAGTCACATTCTCTGCTTCATAAATAGACCCCTTAGGGCACATTCACACCGGGTGCAGTAGGACTGCGGTGGGGGGGTCTGTACTAATGAATGGGGGATTTGTCCTGGGGGGGTCTGTACTAATGGAGGGGGGTTTCTCCTGGGGGGTGGTCTGTACTAATGGAGGGGGGGTGTTTGTCCTGGGGGGGTCTGTACTAATGGAGGGGGGTTTGTCCTGGTGGGGGGTCTGTACTAATGGAGGGGGGTTTGTCCTGGGGGGTCTGTACTAATGAAGGGGGGATTTGTCCTGTGGGAGTCTGTACTAGTAGAGGGGGGGTTCTCCTGGGGGGGATCTGTACTAATGGAGGAGGTTTGTCCTGGGGGGGTCTGTACTAATAGAGGGGGGTTTGTCCTAGGGGTCTGTACTAATAGAGGGGGGTTTGTCTTGGGGGGTCTGTACTAATGGAGGGGGGTTGTCCTGGGGGGGGTCTGTACTAATAAAGGGGGGGTTTGTCCTGGGGAGTCTGTACTAATGGAGGGGGGTTTGTCCTGGTGGGTGGTCTGTACTAATGGAGGGGGGTTTGTCCTAGGGGGTCTGTACTAATGAAGGGGGGATTTGTCCTGTGGGGGTCTGTACTAGTGGAGGGGGTGTTCTCCTGGGGGGGTCTGTACTAATGGAGGGGGTTTGTCCTGGGGGGGGGTCTGTACTAATAGAGGGGGGTTTGTCCTAGGGGTCTGTACTAATGGATGGGGGGTTTGTCTTGGGGGGGTCTGTACTAATGGAGGGGGGTTGTCCTGGGGGGTCTGTACTAATGAAGGGGGGTTTGTCCTGGGGGGTCTGTACTAATGGAGGGGGGTTGTCCTGGGGGGTCTGTACTAATGAAGGGGGGTTTGTCCTAGGGGGTCTGTACTAAAGGAGGGGGGTTTGTCCTGAGGGGGATCTGTACTAATGGAGGGGGGTTTGACCTAGTGGGGGTCTGTACAAATGGAGGGGGAGTGGTTTGTCCTGCGGGGTCTATACTGATGAAGGGGGGGTCTGTACTGAGGGAGGGGTTTATATTAGTGGGGGGTCTGCACTGATGAAGGGGGGTCTATACTTAGTGGAGGGGGGTCTGTACTGAGGGGCGACTAAAGTTGGTGGAAGGGGGGTGACACCATGTTATACCGCACCTGGTGACACCAACCCTAGTGACGTCACTGCAGCTGCGGGCTCTTCTTTCGCCCCTTCCCCTCCCTCTCCCTCTCCTCCGCACGTGCACTGCTATACTAGTGAGCGATGCTGGCCAGCACAGCCTTCCACTATGTTTCTTCCCCCGCCTTCATATCAGCCAGGGAAAAAATAGAATAGAAAAAGGAGCATAGAAGAGGATTGTGGGACATGTAGTCCCGAGGACTGACAGCCCCACTGTAACACAGAAACTGCAGCCCACACAGCATGCTCAGCTGAATGGGAGAGAGAGAGACAGGAGCCTGGGAAAGCTTTCAGGGAAGTACACCCTGGACTACAGAGAGAGAGGGCAGGGAACACCATCAGAGAGGGAACCCCACTGCCCTGCACCACCAGCGGGAAAGCCACACAGCCTAGTGCCATCCCTGGTGGAGAAAGGAATGGAGTCATTGCCAGAATACAGATCTAGGTGCTACCCAGCGGAGTTGCCACAGGCAATTCAGAGTGAGCTGACTCCTGATCAGAGGAACCGTTGCTGTATCGCTGGGTCAGGTGAGAGGGCCGATCGGCCATTATCTACTAACGTCCATAGGAACTGCAGTCTCTGACCATCTGCTGTATTATATCTACAGTCGCTGACCATCTCTTGTATAATGTCTGCAGTCTCTGACCATCTCTTATATAATGTCTGCAGTCTCTGACCATCTCCTGTATTATGTCTGCAGTCTCTGACCATCTCCTGCACTATGTCTGCAGTCTCTGACCATCTCCTGCACTATGTCTGCAGTCTCTGACCATCTCCTGTATCATGTCTGCAGTCTCTGACCATCTCCTGTTTTATATCTGCAGTCTCTGACCATCTCTTGTACAATGTCTGCAGTCTCTGACCATCTCTTGTATCATGTCTTCAGTCTCTGACCATCTCTTGTATCATGTCTGCAGTCTCTGACCATCTCCTGTATCATGTCTGCAGTCTCTGACCATCTCTTGTAGTATGTCTGCAGTCTCTGACCATCTCTTGTATCATGTCTGCAATCTCTGACCATCTCTTGTATCATGTCTGCAATCTGTGACCAGCTTCTGTACCATGTCTGCAGTGTCTGACTGTCTCTTGTATCATGTCTACAGTCTCTGACCATCTATTGTATCTTGTCTGCAGTCTCTGACCATCTCCTGTATTATGTCTGCAGTCTCTGACCATCTCCTGTATTATGTCTGCAGTCTCTGACCATCTCCTGCACTATGTCTGCAGTCTCTGACCATCTCCTGTATCATGTCTGCAGTCTCTGACCATCTCCTGGACTATGTCTGCAGTCTCTGACCATCTCCTGTATTATGTCTGCAGGCTCTGACCATCTCCTGTATCATGTCTGCAGTCTCTGACCATCTCCTGCACTATGTCTGCAGTCTCTCATCATCTCCTGTATCATGTCTGCAGTCTCTGACCATCTGTATCATGTCTTCAGTCTCTGACCATCTTCTGTACTATGTCTACAGACTTTGACCATCTCCTGTAACATGTCTGCAGTCTCTGACCATCTCCTGTACCATGTCTGCAGTCTCTGATCACCTCCTGTACCATGTGTGCAGTCTCTGATCATTTCCTGTACCATGTCTGCAGTCTCTGATCATCTCCTGTACCATGTCTGGAGTCTCTGACCATCTCTTGTATCATGTCTGCAGTCTCTGACCATCTCCTGTATCATGTCTGCAGTCTCTGACCATCTCCTGCACTATGTCTGCAGTCTCTGACCATCTCCTGTATCATGTCTGCAGTCTCTGACCATCTGTATCATGTCTTCAGTCTCTGACCATCTCCTGTACTATGTCTGCAGTCTCTGACCATTTCCTGTATTATGTCTGCAATCTCTGAACATCTCTTGTATCATGTCTGCAGTCTCTGACCATCTCCTGTACTATGTCTGCAGTCTCCGACCATCTCCTGTACTATGTCTGCAGTCTCTGACCATCTCCTGTACTATGTCTACAGACTCTGACCATCTCCTGTAACATGTCTGCAGTCTCTGACCATCTCCTGTACCATGTCTGCAGTCTGTGATCACCTCCTGTACCATGTCTGCAGTCTCTGACCATCTCCTGTACCATGTCTGCAGTCTCTGATCATCTCCTGTACCATGTCTGGAGTCTCTGACCATCTCTTGTATCATGTCTGCAGTCTCTGACCATCTCCTGTATCATATCTGCAGTCTCTGACCATCTCCTGCACTATGTCTGCAGTCTCTGACCATCTCCTGTATCATGTCTGCAGTCTCTGACCATCTCTTGTATCATGTCTGCAGTCTCTGACCATCTCCTGTACTATGTCTACAGATTCTGACCATCTCCTGTATAATGTCTGCAGTCTCTGACCATCTCCTGTACTATGTCTGAAGTCTCTGACCATCTCCTGTATCATGTCTGCAGTCTCTGACCATCTCTTGTATCATGTCTGCAGTCTCTGACCATCTCCTGTACTATGTCTACAGACTCTTACCATCTCCTGTAACATGTCTGGAGTCTCTGATCATCTCCTGTACCATGTCTGTAGTCTCTGATCATCTCCTGTACCATGTCTGGAGTCTCTGACCATCTCTTGTATCATGTCTGCAGGCCCTTTCGTTGGAACCATTTCTGTCTATGGTTAGAGATAATCCCAGTATCCACGGGATTTCCTTAGGGGAGTCTGAACATAAATATGCCACATATGCGGATGATATTTTATTCTACATACAACAACCCCTCATATCCCTTCCTAACCCTATGCTGGAATTCTCCAAATTTGGCGCTATTTCTAATTTTAACATTAACATGACAAAGTCGGAGATCTTAAATATATCCGTACCTGCCAAGATAGCTTCGCAATTAAAACAATCCTTTCCCAGGGGCGTGACCGGAAGCCGAGCGAGATGGAAGCCTGATCTCCCTGCTCTCTGAGCCCGCAGCGAGAAAGGCAATCTTGGGGGCGACTATCCACAGCTTTATGGGCAAATCACGGACCACTCGCTCCTCTAAATACAGGGGATCATCACAGCCCCCTCCGGGTGCATCCACAGACCTCCGCTCCTTCTTTGTTCAGCCGGACGTATCTCGGAGCGAGGAGGCCAACATGGCGCCGGTCACTTCCGCGCCTAAGCACCGGAGCTCCACTCAGGCCTCACAACCTGCTCCAGACCAATATCAGCACTCTGGGGATCCCCCACTGGTAGAGGCGATCCCCCAGGAGCACACCTTACACAACGGAGCGGTGAGTTCTCCCCCACACCCTGACATCCAGATGAAGCAGACACGTGGGCCACCATTAGCCATGCTGCCTATCTCCGCCCCACCATACACACAATGCTCAGCAGCATTCCCAAGGCTATTGAGAACGGCCTCGGATCCTCAGATTCAGAGCCTGGACCCCACATCCCCGGCATCCCCGCTCTCCTCAGATCTTTCTCAGGACTATCCACCCCTACCTAGCCCCGCAGGTCCCTCTGCCAAAGTGCATCAGCTCCCTGAGGGAACACAGGACGGAGCCTGGGCCATGACGGTCACATCCCCTCCACCTAAGGCACAGAGGCTTTCACGTTCTAGAGACTCTAGCACCTCCAGATATCACCCACCCTCCGTGCCTTCATATGCACAGAAGGCAGGAGCCCTGATCCCACTCCCAGCAGGGGCTAGCTCTACAAGTCCCCCCCAGCAACGACAAGCAGAAACCTGGTCGGACCCATGGGACTCCCCAGCAACGGGAGCACAATCACACCCGGAGATGGGAGCCACACACCCCAATACCACATCACCTGGCAGATCGTCACCCAGCTTGCAATATGGCACCACAAGGGACCCACCCCTGCATCCTCAATAGCAAGCATATCTACAAGCTATACCCACAAAGGAAGATTTCAGACAGCTCATTGAAGATGTGAAATCCACCTGTCGCACGGAGATCCAAGTACTCCAGACGGGGCTCAAACACCTGGCGGGCAGGATGGAAATGGCTGAGGAGGAGATACAAGAAACCAAACTGGCAGTCCATAGGACACAACTCCAGGGAGCAGACCACAGAGAAATGCTGAGAGATATGCAAAGACACGTGGAAGACCTGGACAATCGGGGGTGCCACAACAACATTCGCGTGAGAGGCATCCCGGAGGCGGAGGGAACTGAGGACCTGCAAATAACCCTACAATCTGTCTTCAATAACTTAATCGGGGAGCCGCCTAATAAACATATAGACATGGACAGAGCCCACAGAGCACTTCGCCCTAAAGGCGCCACCTCTAAACCGAGAGATATCATATGTAGGGTCAGCTCCTACCCCCTCAAGGAAGAAATCATGAAGCGGGCACGCTTGGCACGTAAAGTGACTTTTGATGATGTCCAGATACAACTGTATCCAGACCTTTCCTGGATCACCCTGCAAAAACGCAGACTCCTCCAACCTTTACTACAATTATTGCAGAAAGAGAATATCACCTATCGCTGGGGTTTCCCTTTTAGCCTCACTGCAAAGCATCAGGGCAAATCCGCTGTGCTGAGGTATCCAGAAGATCTGCGCACTTTTTGCAACATTCTTGAAATTCCGGCACCAAAGTTACCAGACTGGGACATTGTCGCTACCCCACCACCCCCACCTACAATCTGGCAGAGAGTGCCCACCTCCAACCGGTCCCGGGACTCCGATCCGCAAAGCAAGCCCGCCAAGGAAAAGAATCGCTGAGATGCAAATACTGTGACTCTTAATAACTACAGGACTTGAGCATTTAGGCTCAGCACATATACCAAGTTAGATTGCAGTTTATTTTGTTTAATGCAACTTTAGCTTAGGACCCCCAAGATTGCCCCCCATGCTGAATTTTACTTCACCACCTAGGGCTTAATTCAGATGAGAGACGGGTATAGATTCCGTCACCTATCACCCCCCCCCCCCTTGATAGTTAGATAGATATCAGTGCAGGGTTGTAGACTATGTACTGTAGAGTTGTTGTTTCTGGCTGACTATGGGCTCCCGGGTGCCCCTTTCCACTCCTCTTACTTGGGGTGGGGGGGCACACGGGAATCCATCCAGACCTTGGCCTGTTGGCCTATACAGGTTTATTAGTAATGTATGCTTTCCATGTTTATTGCATTCTAACAGTGTCTTTCTCTCTCTCTCAGACTCTCCTCTTTCCTTTCCTATCCAGCCATCACCAAACCTACACAGCAATTATCGCACAAATTCCTGGTCTCCTCCCGGAGAATGTCTGCCCTGAACCCAGGTTCTCGAATGCTGGCACGTCAACATCAGGTGAGCGTCTACTCATACTACCACACACGTCACCATGGCTACGATTCTCTCATTAAATGTACATGGATTAAACTCCAATAGAAAAAGACATCTGGCGCTGAGGGAATTCAGACAGTCAGGGGCTGATATTATTATGGTCCAGGAGACCCATTATGATAGAGGGGGCTCCTTTGCGTTCGCCTCCAGATACTACTCTCAGATCTATATGGCTTCGGGTACCCATAAAAAGGAAGGAGTGGCCATACTTATTAAGTGGGGAGCTCCCTTCACTTGCGTGACCCAGCACTGTGATCCACATGGCCATTTTATAATCCTACAAGGACTATGGCAGACACAGGAAATTACACTATGCACTTTATATGCCCCGAATGCCAAACAATACAGCTTCCTATCCAGGGTGTATGCCCGCCTCTTTAAAACCACACCTAAGGTTCTCGTAATAGGGGGCGATTTCAATCTTACCCAATCAACCTATATGGATCACCAGACGGTAGGCCCCCAGGCAGCCTCACCCAGAGTCCTTAGGGACTCGAGACTATTAAGACAAATCTCCAGACGATATGCGCTCTTTGATGCATGGAGGGCTCTCCGCCCAGGCGACCGGCAGTACACGTTCTATTCGGCCCCCCATCGCACCCACTCCCGGATAGGTTACTTTTTTGTTAATAATCACACCCTACAGCTCACACGTAAGGCTCAAATATTCCCAATCTCATGGTCTGACCATGCCCCCATCTTTCTCACTATAGACCTAGACACCACCTTCCGTAGGCCCTATAATTGGAAGCTTAATACTTTCCTCCTCCAACACCAGCCCTCTCAGGCAGAATGAAATTCCACTCTTCAACTCTATTTTAAAGAGAATAATAACCAGGAAGTCACACTCACCATAAGGCGGTTCTCCGAGGTAAGTGTATAGCGCTCTCCACAGCGCTTAAAAAAGATGCCCTAGCTGCAAAAGTGAAAGCAGAAAGGGAACTTAGAGCACTGGAACACAAGCTCCAAACCAACCCCACAGTACCTTTACTTAAAAAAATAACTAACCTTCGTATGACTCTTAGGGACCTGGCCCTAGGTCAGGTAGAAAAGGCCTTGACCAGACTGAAACAAATGTTTTATGACAAAGGCAATAAGGCCCACTCCCTTTTGGCCAACAAACTCCGCGAACGCACCCACATGCTATCCTTGAATCAGATTAAAAACAAATCGGGACAGCTCCTATCACACCCAGTGGAAATTGCCCGAACCTTCGCAGATTTCTACAAAGATCTGTACAACAACCCTGACATACCTAGTAACCCTCCCTCTCCGGATCTGTCCCAAAATATGCGACAATACCTAGAACAAAGCGGAATTCCCCATCTCCAACCATCTGACCTGCTATCGCTTAATGCACAGATTTCGGAAGAGGAATTAGAACTGACTATCAAAACCCTACCATCCCATAAAGCCCCTGGTCTGGACGGTTTCCCCTATGAATAATATAAGGCATTTCTCCCTCTGTTACTTCCCCATATGTGTAAGCTGTTTAATGCCTTTCTTCATGACACTCCCATTCCCCTAGATATGCAACGATCCTTTATCACCCTAATTCTCAAACCGGACAAGGATCCATCCCTCTGCGCCAATTATAGACCCATTGCACTATTGAACTCCGACCTGAAGATTTTCACTAAGCTCTTATCCAACCGCCTAAATATGATCCTTCCGTCATTGGTCCACAAGGATCAGGTGGGGTTTGTCCCACTGCGGCAAGCAAGTGATAATACCAGAAACGTGATTGACCTGGTGGACGTGGCGAATAGGGAGGGAGCCGCCTCCATGCTGCTGAGACTTGACGCTGAAAAGGCTTTTGACCGTTTGGGGTGGCCCTTCCTGTTCGCTACGCTGACTCACATGGGCTTTTGTGGACCCTTTATGCGAGCGATCAGACATCTCTACTCCAACCCCTCTTCACAAATCAGAACCCCCTTTGCACTCTCCACACTTTTTTCGGTGACAAATGGCACCAGACACGGGTGCCCATTGTCACCCTTGTTATTTGCGCTTTGCGTGGAACCTCTGGCCGCCTCGATCTGGAATAACCCGGATATACGGGGGATAGCGGTTAGAGATAGGGAATTTAAGATCTCCCTTTTTGCCGACGACATCATTCTTACACTGACCCAACCTCATATCACTCTTCCGGTCCTACATGGGGAATTAGACAAGTTTAGAGCTCTCTCAGGATCTAAAATCAATGCATCAAAATCAGAAGCTTTACCTATGCATATCCCTGAAGCCGAACTCACACTTTTAAAAGCCAACTTCCATTATAACTGGAAAACAACTGCTCTGAAGTACCTGGGGACCTGTATCACTCCAAAATATGACACCCTATACCAAGAAAATTTCCTCCCCCTCTTCCGCTCCATCAGATCTTTACTGACACAGTGAAAAAAACACCATATCTCCCTTTTAGGTCGTATAGCCTCTATCAAAATGACCATTCTCCCGAAGCTCCGATATCTTTTCCAAACCCTCCCTATCCCTATACCACTCGAACATTTGAGAAAACTTTAGTCGGACTTACTCCAATTTGTTTGGAACTATAAGAGGCATAGGATACCGAAAACAGTAATGCTGGCATCACGCAGCGAGGGAGGACTAGCTTTCCCTGATATTATTAAATACTACCAGGCTGCGCAATTGAAAGCGATAGCCTCATGGTTTACTCAAAAATCATATAATAAATGGACCGAAATCGAAAAGCTTTGGCTATCTCCAATACACCCGAACAATCTTCTATGGAGTGCGAATGCGGAGGTGCCCCCCGATCGGTTGTTGGGCCCCATGTCTCTGTTACGACGGACTTGGCTTACACTGGCTCGGCCTCATAAGCTGTCCTCAGAGAGATCACCACTGACCTCTTTTATCTGCAATCCTAAAGTGCCAGATAGTCTAACACACCAGATGTCCCACCCTTGGTCCTCTAGAAACTTATTCCATTTCGGGAGTATAGTAGAACCCAGAACCCGTAGATAATTATCTTTCTCTGATTTACAAACAAAACACGATTTGCCGAAACAGGCATTCTACGGATACCTACAAATTCGACATTACGCACTGACTATAACCTCAAACTTGCAGTTCTCTCCCCCATCCTCGTTTGAAACTATAATTTTAGCGGGGAATGCACAGAAAGGTATCATATCGGGAATTTATAAGATTTTAAGTACCATCTCCCTGGAGGAGCAAGGCAAACACTCCTATATGCTTAAATGGGAGAAAATCCTTGATGAAGAACTCCCTATAGCACAATGGCAGGCGATCTGGAACCAGACAGCAAAGAGTTCAATGTGCACACTTTATAAGGAAAATGCATACAAGATCCTGTTTTTCTGGTATATGACCCCAGATGTGCTCCACGCAATTTTCCCCACTAGCTCAGATCAATGTTGGCGATGTCAGGGAGGAAAAGGCACCCTCATTCATATCTATTGGGAGTGCCCGTTGATTACCCCCTTTTGGGACAAGGTTCAGCACCTACTGTCCCACCTTTTGGAAATGCAAGTTCGAGCTTCCCCAAAGTTTTTTTTACTAGGACTATCACCACTTAAACTTCGTACGCCATATAAGAAACTAGTAAGGCACATACTCACAGCAGCCAGATGCCTAGTAGCCCTAAACTGGAAACGCCGTACCCCACCCTCTCCTGAAGATCTTTACTCCAGAATTAAAGATGTTGAACTGATGGAGAGAATGGCGGCTAGAATACAGGACAGATTGGAGGCACACAACGGGGTTTGGGAGCTGTGGCATCTCCGGGAGGACCCACCATGACCAGGTACCAACCTTACTCAGATGGCCTACTTCATATTTCCTCCCCTCTTTTCCTTTCCTTTTCTTCATTTTCTTCTATTCATCCTTCTATACTACAGGTTTTAAAGATTTGTGTTATCATAGACATTATTCTACAACAATGTAACTGAATTAACATCCTCTATCTACAAAAGGAATTGCTAAAAGTTAAACGATGAGCTATCATTGAAACTTAAAACGAATTTAATACCCTTATTTCATGAATATATGTTTGATTGTGGATAAGATATGCTGGATAATATTTGAGACTTTCCATGCTTCTTTATTCTGTATTGCTACTAAGAATGATAACAATAATAAAAACTGTTATTTGAAAAAAAACAAAAACAAACAATCCTTTCCCTTTAGCTGGCAGAAGAGTCAGATGAAATACCTAGGTGTTCACCTAACACCAAAACTGACTGACCTTTTCCGCGCTAATTACATACCCCTATTAAATGCGATTAGGCTAGACATACAAAAATGGTCTCAGTTGGCACACTCATGGCTGGGGAGAATTGGAAAAATAAAGATGAATATACTGCCCAGGTTGCTGTTTCTGTTTCAAATGATTCCGTACGGAATACCTGCAGGATTTTTTACATTGATAAGCTCTTTGATCAATAAATATATTTGGAACAGAAGGCGGCCCTGACTTGCCAGGCCTCTTCTTATTAGATGTAAGAATGAAGGGTGCCTAGCCCTACCAGATCTTAAAAGATACTTCCAAGCAGTAATATTAACTAGAATTTCTGATTGGAAGTACCAAAAGGATTCTAAGCTTTGGGTAAACCTGGAAAACTAGCTTAGTGGCTCGGATCTACTTACACAAATTTATATTCCAAATAAATTCAGGACTTTGTCCCCATCCACATCCCTGCTCATGCGCTCTACTATCATGGTGTGGGACACAATCTGTAAAAGGATAATAACTGGCCCTTCAACTCACCTCTCATGCCATTGACTGGCCACAACTACTTCCCCCCTGGGAATATTGATCCAGAGATACATACATGGAATCTTGGACCGACAGCTCAATTGCACCATGTAACCACCCCATCGGGGTGTTTTTGCACAAACCACATGGCCATGTTTGTGCCCCCATTTGTGCTTTCAGTGAACAGGGGCATACCTCCACATATCTGTTCCAGCACAGCGTTTACGTGCTGGCAGAGTTTTTACACGCATGCACATGTCCTTTGGACAAAAGCACAACCGGTTTTACCATGCGGAGAGACAATATCTCTCAATGTGTCTCAGTGCACTTTTTACTTCATTTACCATCGCCCCCCCCCCCCCCCTCTCATATGCATATATGTTTTTGTTTTTTTTTATGCATTTACATGCGTTTGTATTATGCACGTGTAAGTATGTGCATGTATGTGTACACGAGTATGTGTGTGTACACTTATGTATGCGTAGATTCTTTTATTTGTATGTATTTAGACTACAATCTCATGCTCTGTGCTTCAAAATCCCACTACCTATCATTAATTTTTTGTACTGATATGGTAATTTTTATTTCTAATATATTTTATTATATACTTTTTATCATTTTATGAATGCATTTTTCAATGTAAACTTAACTTATCTTACGTCTCCAGTCTGTAGTGTACGGTATATATTGTTCTTATTTATACCCCATCTAGAACACCTGGGTATGGAACTTGGAATAATCAATTGTCCATCACAGGACACATCCTCCTACTAGCAACACCACCTCTCCCCATGTACACATATCGGCCTACCGGCCCATACAGACTGTGCTTCAGTTCTCCTGGCTCTGATGAAGAGGTTTTCCTCGAAACGCGTCAGCCTTTCTTAAATACCTGCCTCAATATGGGCACACCCCAATTTTAACTTCCTAGTACTTATTTTGTTACCTGTTTTTCCTTTTTTTTTTTATATTATGTAGTATTTGTATGATTTTATATCTATATGACTATATGTCTGTTTTCCTTTACATAAATAAACCATACATTTCTTGATGTAAGCGTCTGATCACGCGCCTTCCACCTACTTCCCACTAAACAGTCCTTTCCAGACCACCCCTGGTCAGCTAAAGCAGCGGGACACGCTCCATCATCTCCCCCAGTCCTATCTCTGACTACAATACTACCTTTGTTTTACAGCAAACGATCTCACTAGCGCAGGAGTATTTTTCACCATATCTTGTTCACCACCCCATCGGGGATTGTTCCAATATCAACATTAATAAACAACACTTAGCCCTCGCCGATGGACCTTTGGAGATATCGCCAACTTGCTGTGTTTGTGCATTTTCTTCCAAAACCCCTGAGATCACTCTCAGATTTGACACCCCCGGAATCTGTTTTATCATAAGACCAACCGGTGGAGAAACCCATCTCTCATTTTTACAAAGTGTTACTCACACTATCTAACTTAGGCGATCCTACGTTCTTAAGTAATTGGGGAAACAGATCTCTATAAAAAGATCACAGCAACTCAAAAATCCACCATCCTCTCGATGGCCCATACCTCTTCTGGAGCTTCTAAAATGGCGGAGGTAAATTATAAACTGTTGACAAGGTGGCACTAAAACCCGATGATACTACATGATTTCTTTCCACAAACATCTCCTATGTGTTGGAGGGGATGTGGAGACAACGCCACACATGCTCACGTTTGGTGGTTCTGCCCGCTTATACGCCCTTACTGGTTGTCTATCCTCCATTGGGTGAAAGAAATCCAAGGTTCAGAGTTACCTAATGACCCATGGATTGTATTGTTACATTGTTTGGGGAACCAGTAGGATCGTATAAAAAATCTATAACACCTCATCTCCTTAATGCCGCAAAAGCTCTTATTCCCCAATATTGGAAACAATTGACTATACCCTAATTTTTTTTTTTCTAGTGACAGGAGCTGGCCTGTGGCGGGTATGCCATTCCCTATCCCCCCACCCTTGTTGTCTTTCATCCTACATTTTACCTATCTCTTTCTCTTTTCTTACTTTTTGTCTTAGCTAAATTTTACAGAGATGATTTGTACTGCTTCAACATAGGCTATGAGTAAAAATCCTGGTTTATGACATGAATAACTCACACTAGACCTCATTATTATGGGGTCCAAGTGTCATTCAACTATAATCTTCTCTGTTTTATATAAGAAAACATGTAAAATGGATGTTGTATATGCTATTCTTTAATAAAAATTTATTAAACAAAAAAAAAAATACCACCAAAAGAAAGCTCTATTTGTGGGAACAAAATGATAAAAAATTTGTTTGGGTACAGTGTAGCATGACCGCGCAATTGTGATTCAAATTGCGACGGCGCTGAAAGCTGAAAATTGGCCTGGGCGGGAAGGTGTCTAAGTGCCTGGTATTGAAGTGGTTAAGGTCTTCATGTTATATAATACCATGTCATAGATTATTCATTATTCTAAAAGAACATATAAAAAAACAAAAAAAACGGCTTTGAAAAAAACATTTTTTTACCAGTCTTTTGATTTTTTTCCAGGCCTTCCCATCTCTAGGCATGACACATGTTAAAACACTGCAAAAATGTAAATAAGCCCTTAAAGATAAACTCCGCTTTTGTTGAGAAAAAAACATTCCCCCCTGGGTGATCTACTGTATGTACATTAATATTATATATATTTATATATATATATATATATATATATATATATATATATATAATTATATTATTGTATGTACTTATTTTAACAAACTTTGTTGCAGATTTCTACCTTTTGTTATTCTGAAAAAAATCCCTGTGTGTTTTCTTTGTCTATGTGGTAAGTGAATCTAATGGGAGTGGTTTCATAATTATCAATCAGCTGCTGCACCTGCAGGGCTCTAATGAGGACAATTGCAGGGTCTGCATCCCTTTAGAGAGGATATTCTATTGGGAGTATCTCACCAAAAATGACATTTTTGTTGCAGGGGATGTCTGATTTGTAGTGCAGATTAGTGCAGACTCCTGGGAAAATCAGTGAGCCAATCACACAAACAGGAAATAATGTTTCTGGGGGTGGTCAGTACACATTCTGCGTACAGAACACCTCCAGATAACCATATTGCATTGCATTTTCAGAATGATTACAGTGGCCGCAAATTAAAAAGGAAAGGTATTTTTTAATAACATTTAATTACAATATGACTTGTGTCACATTTATATACGCTATATTATTTTTCTTTATTCTATATTTTTTTTCCCCACGAAAGTGGAGTTACCCTTTAAAGGATAAGTATAGCCAAAGCTTTTTTTGGCTGTATTTCTCCTATGGATCACAGGAGTGCACTTCATTTAGCTAACAGCGGGTTAAAGCCTGCTCTCAGTTGACATCACAGAGCGAGTCCAGGCTCTGAAAAGATCCCGACCATATGGTCAGGATCCACCCAGAAGCCTGGATCTGCAGCTAGCTTAGCTTTTCATTGAGCAGCTGGGAGCCTGAGCTGGCCGCTCTCGTCACCTCCACAGCCCAGCGCACCAGTGAGCGCTGGAGGGGCAGAGCAGAGAGTTGGTGACTGGCAGTCACCAGCTCTCTGCTTGCAGTACACTGAGAACTGAGCAGTCGGCTGTGTTTGATCGCTTAGTTCTTAGTGCAGAGGCAGCGGGGACAGATGAAGCATGCCTCCACCTAGGTGAGTGTAAGGTTTTTTTGTACAGCACATACTGTTCTTTTAGTATTCAGAAAAAGGACTGCAAACACTCGCTCCTGCTCTGCCCACTTGTTTCTCATGTCAGCATAGGATCTTCTAAGTTTAGACCAATTTGAAATTTAGCTGATATACAAGATGTAATAAAAATAGGATTGAAAACAAAAATTTTTTTGCTCCAGTCTTTGCTCCAGTTTGTGATTTTTCAATTTGAAAAAATAAATAAATAAAAAGAGAGCAGAAAATATATTTAACTTTTTCTAAATCAAATAGATGCTTTACATTTATTCAGAGGTCTTCTTGGATCTAGTATAAGATAATAATACAAAACAGAAATGTGAAGTTTTATAGTCTGCCTATAGTCTAGCCTCCATTTCCTATAACCGATGAGGATTAATTTGTTCCTTGACAAATCCTTGACAAAACAAGGATATATATTTTTCATTGTAGATATTCTTACGTGTACATATTCTAACATGACTTACTACATTATTTGTTTTCAGCATGGGTCACTCAATACTAATGAAAGAACTGTATTTATATTTCCAAAACATGCATTTAGTTAGTTATAGTGATCTTCTTTACAAAGCAAAAACTATTACTGCCTGGGCTAGTCATAGAGCCAGTCGCCTTTAATTATGATAATAAAAAAACATTTTTTAAAATTCTTTTGTTATGGCAAAGCATCTCAGATACAACAAGTCAAGTCGTCTCCAAAAATTTACCAAATTTATCAGAGATATAATAAAGCAACACATCGTCGGTATATACCAAACAACAGGAACAGGCAAGACCAGTGAATAAGTTTGCTGACTGCTTGTATACAGCTTTGCATATACTATAAGATCTAAAATTAGTGAACCAAGGGGCCTTAGGGCCCAAGAGTAAACATCCCAAAAATCAGTCAGTCAGTATAATTATAACTAATGAAACTGAGTAAATAACAGAAATAAGAGAAAACAGGTATGTTTTTTTTTAAAACTTGTGCATCACTTGTGTTTATCGACAGATATTACCATGTAAGTCCTAACTTTCGAGAAGTCTACCGATTTTCATATTTGCAATTACAAAAGCTAGGTAGCAAGAGTAAGGCAAATAATAAGGGAAGAAAGGGGGGGGGGGGGGGTAGAAAAGCAAATGGCTTCCTCTCCCAAAAGGTAAACAGAAGTCCCAACATGAAAATCTGGGCTTCTGCCTAGTTTAACTCAATGAGGACTCAGAACTGGCAATATCCTGCAAATACGCTTCCGTACATGCAGGGCTGGTGCAAGGATTTTTGACACCCTAGGCAAACCTCATTTTGCCGCCCCCCCCCCCTGGCTGACTCCGCCCCTTTTCCCTGCCCATGTAAATCCCACCTTTTTAATAAAGTGCCCATCAAATGCAGCCTCACCAGCGTCCATCAAATGCAGCCTCACTAGCGCCCATCAAATCCAGCTTCACCAGCGCCCATCAAATGTAGCCTCACCAGCGCCCATCAAATGTAGCCTCAACAGCACCCATCAAATGCAGCCTCACCAGCGCCCATCAAATCCAGCCTCACCAGCACCCATCAAATGTAGCCTCACCAGCTCCCATCAAATGTAGCCTCACCAGCACCCATCAAATGTAGCCTCACCAGCGCCCATCAAATGTAGCCTCACCAGCGCCCATCATATGCAGCCTCACCAGCGCTCATCAAATGTAGCCTCACCAGCACCCATCAAATGCAGCCTACCAGCGCCCTTCAATGCAGCCTACCAGTGCCCATCAATGAATGTTTGCTTGCTGCGGGAGTCGGGACACAGACACAGTCCTCCACCACTGCTGCGCCTCTGACACTATGTGTAAACGGAGCGTCGGCTGCATGCTGATGCTGAGACTTAGTTGCTTGCTGCAGAGAGAAGAGAATAGGAAAACCAGTGGCCGGGCGCCCTAGGCAGTCAAATGTTTTTTGGTGGTCGTCACCTCCTCCAAAAAAAGTCTCAAAGCGGGGCGGGACCTAAAGATGTGGAACATTGTGCCGCCCACTGCATTGCAATGCCGAAACGTGTCAGGGTAGCATTATCCATCTTGTGGAGTACATAAGGCACTCTGTACCATCGGGATAGGATTTTATACCCGACTTTCTGATATTGGTTCGCTACGGAAGATTTGTGAGCCAAAAGGAGAATTTTTTCAGCATGTGGTATAAACTGAGTGTCTAGATCAGCTTCCCAAAAACAAACAAAATGTTGGAGTCGGTTCATCTGCATGGTCTGTCAGATAGCTATACAGCAAAGACAGTGTATGCCTAGAGGGTTCCGCCTTCCTGCACAAGGATTCAAAAAGAGTGAAGTCACGCGGGATATAGTGCGCTTTCTGAAAAGTCCGCAGAAAGTGTCTAAGTTGGTTAATGCTTAAGTTATACAAGGGTGGTTCTGAAAGCCTGGAGATGGCTGTGAGGAAAGGGAGCCCACCCTGTGACCACATGTCCCCAAGATTTCCCTAGCTGGGCCAGACTCCGCACTCTTCTACTGCTAAGTCCGGGAATGAAGTCAGGGTTTCCTATAATGAGAGTCAGAGAGGAGGGTAACGGTGATAAGTCTGTAGTGCCAAAGGTCGATAAAACAGCATTTTAACCACTTGACCTCCGGAAGATTTACCCCCCTTCATGACCAGCCCATTATTTGCTAAACGACACTGCGTTACTTTAACTGAGAATTACATGGTCGTGCGACACTGTACCCAAATAAAGGTTTTTTTTTCCCACAAATAGAGCTTTCTTTTGGTGGTATTTTTTTTTTTTGCTATAAACAAAAAAAAAGACCAACAATTTTGAAAAAAAAAACAAACAATATTTTTTACTTTCTGCTATAAAACATATCTAATAAAAAAAAATTTTAAAAATCAAATTTCTGATAAATTTGTGACAATATGTATTCTGCTATATACTTATACTATATTGGTTTACGCAAAAGTTTTATGCCGCGTATACACGATCGGAATTTCCGACAACAAATGTTTGATGTGAGCTTGTTGTCGGAAATTCCAACCGTGTATAGGCTCCATCAGACATTTTCTGTCGGAATTTCCGACAACAAAAATTTGAGAGCTGGATCTCAAATTTTCCGACAACAAAATCCGTTGTCGTAAATTCCGAACGTGTGTAGACAATTCCGACCACAAAATTCCAAGCATGTTCTGAATCAATTACGAGACGGAAGCGCTCGGTCTGGTAAAACTAGTGAACTCATGAATAATCTTCTTTTTTTTTTTTTTTGTCGTCAGATCTCCAGAATAATGTTTAAATTTTTTTTTTTCTAGTGATCTACTTTTTTTTTTGGTCAAAATCTTCTGATTTTTTTTCTAGTGATCTCCATAATATTTTTTGTCGTTTTGTGTGTCGTTACCACAACACCATTATTATCTTGTATTTTTTAACCTCAAGGAGATTGGTTGGTGTTGGTGTCCCTTGTTAATCTGACATTGTATTTTGGAAAAGTACCTGCCTACTCACAAACAAACTGTCCTTTTTGAACTAAAACACATAGCCAAGTATTTGTGATAAAAAAATAGACATTTATTAACAAAATAAAGAGGAAGACAACGCTGGATAAACTGGTAAAATTGGCGAAGCCTTTGTACCCCAGGGCGCACAACAACTATTTGACAGGCAAAACTGGTAGCCTGAGGAGTCCATTTAATCCGGTCCAGAGATCAGGACCAGCAGCAGATGACATATATGTCCCGAGGCTGTGGTCTTACAACAGCCTGTGTCTTTTGCCAGACCAGACTGAACCCAGGCCATGACTCTCTTGTCTTCCTTCCACGCTTGCTTCCACGCTTGCTTCCAGGCTGGGGCGCTGGTGTTGGAGTTGTGGCAGGAGGTGGAGGATGAGGATGGTCCAACTCACACAGGTGGGTTTTGCTTGTGAGTTCACCCCTCAACCCCTTATTTAGGGCCAGATAGATCACTTCCTCACAAATGAGGCATTGGCCCACCTCCATTTCCTGCATTTTGTTGGCAGCCATGCAGGCATAGGCCTCTTGAATATTGGGGGTGGTTCTGAGGGCCGCAGTAGCCTCCTGAATCAAAGAAAGCACTAACTCCTCCACGTTCCTCCCCTTCCTGGTACTTTTTGAGGGAAGGCGGAGGGGAGGAACCTGGGATTCAGTCAGGCTACTGGGCCTGGCCACCTCCTGGCTGCCACTTACCCCCGCCTCCTCCTGGCTGAGACTTTCCACAGCCTCCTCCTGGCTTAGACTTTCCACGGCCTCCTCCTGGCTGAGACTTTCCTGTGTATGAAAATGGGACATAGTTTTAGTTTTTTGGCCATCAATCACACACAGTTTTGAGCTCATGACTGTTGCAAATTGAATGTTAACAAATAGAAAAGATTATCATTCTGACACCAGCATTTTTCATTCTTGTCCCAATCATTTTTGGCTACTATTGTCTATTGATATGTAAACCTCTTTGTTAATTCCGAAATTAGTGATCAATACTAACATCTAGTTAACATCATTCAATTTTTGGACAAGAAATATGTTGAACAATGCTATACCTGGCTCAAGCTGGGCTCCTCCACATCTTCCTGGGTGGAAGGCCCAGGTTGTACGTCGGAAGCCTCATCTGATGTAGAAGGAAGAGTGGAGGGAAGAGTGGAAGGAAAGGTTGAGAGTGATGGCCTGATTTCAGTCTGGTCTGACAAAAACCGCAGTCTATCGTAATACCAGAGCCTGGGGACATAAATGTCATCTGCTGCTGCTCCTGATCTCATGGAATCCTGGACCTTTTTGTGCTCCCTATTATATGTGCTCCTCAGGCCACCAATTTTGCACTTCAAATAGGGGATGGTTGCCGTGGGAATCACCGGCTTCACCAAGTCCAGCAATTGATCAAGCTGTTAGGTACCTGGTAGTAGAGCCTGACTTGTAGGAGAAGACCTCTCATACAACGCTGGTTCAGGAGCCACTGGAGTGGGGACAGTGGTCTAATGAGTGCAGTGGGGTAGGAGTGCCTGTTGAAGTAGAGTCTCTGATGCTGAAGTGAAGTAGAGATCCCTCCAGGGATGGCTGGACTGCAGGTCAGGTGGAGACTGGAGGCAGCAGGCTGGAACACTGAAGATGCAGAGATCACTGGAGCTGGAGCTGGAGCTGAAGGTGCAACAGCAAAGAACAAACAGCAGGCACAAGCAAGGTCAGACAGTCCGAGTCATCAGGTAGGTGAGACAGGCAATAACGGCAGGCAGAGGCAGAGTTGGTAGGCAAGCAGAGATCGGCAACAGTATCAGGCACAAGCAGCAGAATAGTCAGGCAGGCCGGGTTGGATTGGAGCGGGACAGATGGTCAGACAAGCCGGGTCAAATCAGGTAACAATCAATAAGGTGCAGGTTAACAGGAATCACAGAGCTGAGACGAAGCAGCAATGTGCCCAAGGCACAGGGAAACTCTTATGCGCTCTTTGGCGCCAAAACGGTGCTAACGCGAACGCGCGCGCATGCACCCGCGCATGCACATGCGCCGCGCGCGCCCGAGCGCCGCGCTGAAGCTTGGCAACAGCAGAAGTTTGTTGCAGTGTTCGTACAGGGGCACGCTGGTGCATAGGCGCATGCAAACGCCCAGGTCTGGTGCCGGTGGCTCCCTGACATTGCCCCCCCAAGGGGCAGCCTCTGGATGCCCATAAGCCTTCTCTTCTCAGGGTGGGTAGAGAAATAGGCGCAAACTAAACGCCTAGCATAAACATTACTGTCTGGTTCCCATGAGTTACTTTCTGGGCCGTAGCCTTTCCATTTAATTAGGAATTGGTTTTGTCCCTGTCTTCTTCTACAATCAAGGATAGCCTCAACCTCAAATTCCTCGCTGCCATCAATCAAAACAGGTTCAGGAGGTCTAGTTCCTCTACCAGGGAAGGGATCAGGTACAGCAGGTTTAAGCAGACTGTTAGGTACCTGGTAGGAGAGCCTGACTTGTAGGAGAAGACCTCTCATACAACGCTGGTTCAGGAGCCACTGGAGTGGGGACAGTGGTCTCCTGAGCGCAGTGGGGTAGGAGTGCCTGTTGAGCTGAGTCTCTGATGCTGAAGAGGTGAGAGATCCCGCAGGGATGGCTGGACTGCAGATCAGGTGAGACTGGAAGCAGCAGACTGGAACACTTGGATGTGCAGAGGTCTCTGGAGCTGAAGCTGAAGGTGCAACAGCAAGGACAACAGGAACAAGCAGGGTCAGACGATCCGGGTCAGCGAGGATATGAGACAGGCAAAAACAGCAGGCAGAGGCAGAGTCGGTAGGCAGGCAGAGATTGGCAACAGTATCAGGCAGGTAGTATAAGAATAGTCAGACAGGCCGGGTCGGATTGGAGCAGGACGGATGGTCAAACAAGCCGGGTCAGATGGGTAGCAAGCAATCAGGTTTCAGATACAAGAATCACGAAGCTGAGACGAAGCAGCAATGTGTCAAGGCACAGGGGGACTTTTATGTGTACTTTGGCGCCAAACTGGCGCTATCGCGAACGCGCGCACGCCCGTACGCGCCCACGTGCACACGCGCGCACGCCCAAGCGCTGCGAACCCGTATTTGCTGAACGGCGCGCGCCGGCGCATAGGCGTACGCCGACGCCCTGGTTCGGTGCCAATGGTGCCCTGACATTGCCCCCCCAAGGGGCAACCTCCGGGTGCCCAAAAGCCTTTTCTTTTCCAGATGATTAGAAAAATAGGCTTGCACTAAACGCCTGGCATGCACATTACAATCTGGTTCCCAAGAATTACTTTCTGGGCCGTAGCCCCTCCACTTAATTAGGAACTGGATCTGTCCTTGTCTTTTCCTGCAATCAAGGATAGCCTCGACCTCAAATTCCTCGTTGCCATCAATCACAATGGGTTCAGGAGGTCTAGTTCCTCTACCGGGGAAGGGATCAGGTACAGCAGGCTTGAGCAATGACACATGAAACACGGGGTGTATTTTAAGAGAGTCAGGTAAAGTCAGTTCATACGAAACTTCATTGATTTTTCTTTTGACCGGAAACGGTCCCATAAATCTAGGTGCCAACTTCTTAGAGGGACATGCTAGTTTAACATTACTTGTAGATAGCCATACCTGATCACCAAGCTGAAGCTTCAACTCCCCTCTTCTCTTCCGGTCAAAGATCCTCTTGCTGTCCGCCTGAGCCTTGGATACTGCTTCCTGCAACATCTGGTTGTTATGGTTGATGAAGTCTACCATACTCTGTACTGCCGGGACTGAGGACTCTGGAAGGAAATCGGGTAAAATGGTTAGATGGAACCCATAATTAGCAAAAAAGGGGGATTGACCGGTGGCATTGTTGTAGGCAAATTCTGCCAGCGGCAGCAAGGATACCCAATCGTCTTGTGAAAAAGAAGTAAAACACCTGATGTACTGCTCAAGAGTCTGATTGGTCCTCTCTGTCTGACCGTTGGTCTGAGGGTGATAGGCCGAAGACAGGGCCAGTTTGATTTTTAAAGATTCACACAGGGCTCTCCAAAAACGTGAGGTAAATTGTACCCCTCTGTCAGAGGTTATGTTTACAGGGATTCCGTGGAGTCTAATGATTTCCTTAATGAAAATGTGAGCTGTTTCAATAGCTGACGGAGTTCCCTTTAATGGAAGAAAGTGGGCCATCTTGGTAAAACGGTCTACTATCACGAAAATAGCAGAACACCCTTCTGAACATGGGAGCTCCACAATAAAGTCCATGGATATCATCTTCCAGGGCCTATCGGGTACTGGCAAGGGTTTTAACAGACCCCAAGCTCTACTCCTGGACGTCTTATTCTGGGTACAGATAGGGCAAGATTTGACATATCTCTCACAAAAGTCCTTTAAATTGGGCCACCAGAAGGTACGCTGTACCAATTCCAGAGTTTTACGAACCCCAAAGTGACCTGCCAGTGGGTGATCGTGAAGGAGTGCCAAGACCTTGACCCGAACCTCCTCAGGAACAAAAATTTGGCTACCTTTCCAGAACAGTCCGTCCTTGCTACTTAGGGTAAAGCCTGAGGGTCTGGCTGCTTCAGAAGATGCTTCCTTAATCTGAGAAAGAAGATCAGCTTGAATGAGCAAAAAATTGTTTGCAGGTAAAATGGTATCTGGAGCAGATAAATCCTTTGGGTTGTCATGCATTCGTGATAATGCGTCTGGTTTGACATTTCTTGAACCCGGCCGATACGTAATGTGGAAGGAAAAGCGTGAGAAAAACAGCGCCCAACGGGCTTGACGGGGTTTTAACCTTTTAGCGGATCGTAAATATTCTAAATTCTTGTGATCAGTATAAATTAGCACTGGATGCACAGCCCCCTCCAACAGGTACCTCCACTCCTCTAATGCAGTCTTGATGGCGAGAAGCTCCCGATCACCGACATCATAGTTTCTCTCCGCAGGGGAGAGTTTTCGGGAGAAGAATCCTACGGGGTGCATAACATCCTTACTGCCCTTTCGTTGCGAGAGTATCGCACCGACCGCTATCTCTGAAGCGTCCACTTCTAGAATGAATGGCAAGGATGGTTCAGGGTGACTAAGAATAGGTGCTGAAGTAAAAAGTCTCTTAAGGTTCACAAAAGCCTCTTGGGCTAGGTGGTTCCAGGAGAAACGGGTATTCTGTTTGGTCAGTTGTGTGATTGGTGCGATTATTGCAGAGAACCCCTTGATAAACTTTCTGTAAAAGTTTGCGAACCCGATGAATCGCTGAACCCCTTTTTTGTCCAGGGGTACCGGCCAGTCCAGAACGGCAGAAACCTTCTGTGGGTCCATCTTGATGCCAGTCGATGAGATAATCAAGCCCAGGAATTGGATGCTCTGTTGCTCGAACTCGCATTTTTCCGCCTTTGCATACAGCCTGTGTAAGCGGAGACGACCCAACACTTGACAAACATGTTTCCGATGGAGATCTAGGGATTCCGAAAAGATCAAAATATCGTCTAGATATGCGATCACAAACAGGTCTAAAAAGTCTCTAAGCACATCATTAATTAGGTGTTGAAAGGTTGCAGGGGCATTGCAGAGTCCAAAAGGCATGACTAAATATTCATAATGCCCGAATCGGGTCCGAAAAGCTGTTTTCCACTCATGCCCAGCCCGAATGCGGATCAGATTGTAGGCCCCTCTTAGATTAAGCTTAGAAAAAATGACGGCAGTCCTTAATTTCTGGAATAGTTCGGGTATCAAGGGTAGGGGATACCGATTTTTAACCGTGATCTTATTCAATTCTCAGTAGTCAATACACGGGCGGAGAGATTTGTCCTTCTTGGTAACAAAGAATATTCCCGCACCTGCTGGAGAAGTAGAATGACGAATAAATCCTTTGTCTAAGTTTTCATCAATATATGCTTTCAACACTTCTTGTTCCTTTTGGGATAGGGGAAAGATGCGTCCAAAGGGAATTTCGGATCCTGGCAGCAACTCGATGGGGCAATCGTAGGGACGATGAGGTGGAAGAGAATCTGCCCCCTTTTTGCTGAAGACATCCATGTAGTCATGATAGTGTTTGGGAATGGCCTGACGATTTGTCTGGTCGGAGTCCAAGCAAAGCAGGGTAGCTTGGGGATCCGAGTCTTTCGCCAGACAATGTTCCTGACAGTAGGATGACAGAAATTTTACTTCTCCAGATGCCCAATGGATGTGTGGATTGTGGGCCTGAAGCCAGGGAATGCCCAGGATAATGGGAAACATAGGGGAGGTGATGGCGTCAAGGGTCAGCAATTCCTTGTGTTGAGAAGAAGTCGTAGCGGGTAATGGCAGGGTTTCTTGTGTCACTTGTCCGGATCTGATACGGGAGCCATCAGCAAGGAAGACAGAGAGTCCATGGGTTTTAGTCTGTAAAGGGATGTTGTGCAAGTTGGCAAAGTTTAAGTCTATAAAGCAGCTGCATGCCCCGGAGTCAATAATTGCGTTGACTTGGAGTGTCTTTTCTTGAAGCTGTAACGAGAGAGGAATGGCAAGATGGGTAGAATTTGTGGATAAAGCAGAGAGACTGGTAAGTATAGGAGATGAACACTTACTCATTCTGATTGGGCAATTATGGACATAATGCCCGGTTCCTCCACAGTAGAGACACAGATTCAATTGTCGACGTCGGGCAAGTTCTTCGGAGGTCAGGGCAGGTCGCATCAGACCTAGCTGCATTGGTTCGGAGGTATCTGGTGTGGTATTGACTGGATGTGAACTTGGCACAGGTAAGTAGCGGGATGCAGGAATCGGGGCACGTGGTGTCATCCAGGTCGGGCGGTTAGGTTGAACTGCTCGTTCAGATCGGCGTTCTCGGAGGCGACGATCGATCTGAATGGTTAGGGTGATCAAGGCCTCCAAGGTGTTTGGAATACCAACTCGAGCAAGTTCATCTTTTAGATTTTCAGACAGTCCAATGCGGAACTGATGACGCAGAGCCGCATCGTTCCACTGAGTGTCCGTGCTCCAACGTCTGAATTCAGCAACATAGTCCTCCGCAGGTTTGCGGTCTTGTTGGAGCGCGAGCAGAGCAGATTCAGCTGTGGCAGTCAGTTGAGGATCCTCATATAATTGTGCCATGGCTTCGAAGAAGGCGGATAAGGATTGGGTTGGAACCGAGTCCCCTTCAAGTAAACGGTGTGCCCAGGTCTGTGGTTCCCCTTGGAGGAGGGAAATGACAAATCCAACTTTAGTGGCTTCTAATGAAAAGGTTCTGGGCTGTAAGGCAAAAAAGAGCTGGCAGACATTGCGGAAACCTCGAAACTTAGACCGGTCTCCGGAGAACCTTTCAGGAGTGGGGACCCGTGGTTCAGGCGGAAGCATTACCACTGAAGGCCCTGGAACAGTCTGTGTTGGGGCGGCCGGTGAAGAGGAGGTTGAAGGGTTAGCCCCTGCAAGGTTCTGAACTTGTCCCTCCAGTCTGCTTTAATTGTCCTGAAGGGCTTGCACTGCTTGGGTGAGAGCTGCCAGGTGTGTGCATATCTCCTTCAATGGAGAGGTATCTCCTGCAGGCTCAGACATGGCTGCTTCGTACTGTTAGGTACCTGGTAGGAGAGCCTGACTTGTAGGAGAAGACCTCTCATACAACGCTGGTTCAGGAGCCACTGGAGTGGGGACAGTGGTCTCCTGAGCGCAGTGGGGTAGGAGTGCCTGTTGAGCTGAGTCTCTGATGCTGAAGAGGTGAGAGATCCCGCAGGGATGGCTGGACTGCAGATCAGGTGAGACTGGAAGCAGCAGACTGGAACACTTGGATGTGCAGAGGTCTCTGGAGCTGAAGCTGAAGGTGCAACAGCAAGGACAACAGGAACAAGCAGGGTCAGACGATCCGGGTCAGCGAGGATATGAGACAGGCAAAAACAGCAGGCAGAGGCAGAGTCGGTAGGCAGGCAGAGATTGGCAACAGTATCAGGCAGGTAGTATAAGAATAGTCAGACAGGCCGGGTCGGATTGGAGCAGGACGGATGGTCAAACAAGCCGGGTCAGATGGGTAGCAAGCAATCAGGTTTCAGATACAAGAATCACGAAGCTGAGACGAAGCAGCAATGTGTCAAGGCACAGGGGGACTTTTATGTGTACTTTGGCGCCAAACTGGCGCTATCGCGAATGCGCGCACGCCCGTACGCGCCCACGTGCACACGCGCGCGCGCCCAAGCGCCGCGAACCCGCGCGCGCCCTAGCGCCGCGCCGACGCCCGGGAACAACAGGTATTTGCTGAACAGCGCGCGCCGGTGCATAGGCGTACGCCGACGCCCTGGTTCGGTGCCAATGGTGCCCTGACACAGACACATGGAATACTGGGTGAATCTTAAGAGAGTCAGGCAAGGTCAATTCGTAAGAAACTTAATTGATTTTCCTCTTAACCGGAAAAGGTCCCATAAATCTAGGTGCCAACTTTTTAGAAGGACATGCTAATTTGATATTATTGGTAGAAAGCCATACCTGGTCACCAAGCTGTAACTTCAACTCCCCTCTTCTTTTTCGGTCGAAGATTCTCTTGCCGTCTGCCTGAGCCTTGGACACTGCTTCCTGCAACATCTGGTTGTTGTGACTGAGGAAATCCACTGTACTCTGTACTGCCGGAACTGAAGACTCTGGAAGGAAATCGGGTAGAAAGGTTAAATGGAAGCCATAATTGGCAAAAAAGGGAGATTGTCCGGTGGCAGAATGTTTGGCATTGTTGTAAGAAAATTCTGCTAAAGGCAGCAGGGATACCCAATCGTCCTGTGAGAAGGAAGTAAAGCATCTGATGTATTGTTCAAGGGTCTGATTGGTCCTCTCTGTCTGCCTGTTAGTTTGAGGATGATAGGTCGAGGACAAGGCCAGTTTGATTTTTAAAGTTTCACACAGGGCTCTCCAAAAACGTGAGGTGAATTGTACCCCTCTATCAGAGATAGATGGCAGAACACCCCTCAGAACATGGAAGCTCTACAATAAAATCCATGGAAATCATTTTCCAGGGTCTATCGGGTACAGGTAAAGGTTTTAACAAGCCCCAAGCTCGATTCCTGGATGTCTTATTCTGGGTACAGATAGGGCAGGAGCTGACATATTTTTCGCAAAAGTCTTTTAGATTGGGCCACCAGAATGTACGCTGCGCCAATTCCAGGGTTTTGCGAACCCCAAAGTGACCTGCCAGTGGGTGATCATGAAGAAGCGTCAAGACCTTGACCCGAACCTCCTCAGGGACAAAAATTTGGCTTCCTTTCCAGAACAATCCATCTCTGTTTATCAAGGTAATCCCTGTAGGCCTCGCTGATTCAGAGGATGCTTCCTTAATCTGGGAGAGGAGATCTGTTTGTAGAAGTAGGAAATTGTTTGCAGGTAAGATGGTGTCAGGGGTCGATAAGTCCTTTGGGTTGTCATGCATTCGTGACAATGCATCTGGTTTAATATTTTTTGAGCCTGGCTGATAAGTAATGTGTAAGGAGAAACGTGAGAAGAACAGAGGCTTTAGTCGTTTAGCAGATCGCAAATACTCCAGATTTTTATGGTCAGTGTAAATTAGTACTGGATGCATAGCCCCCTCCAACAGGTACCTCCACTCCTCTAGTGCAGTCTTAATAGCGAGAAGCTCCCGGTCACCAACATCATAGTTCTTTTCCGCAGGAGAGAGTTTTCAGGAGAAGAACCCCACAGGATGCATTACGTCTTTACTGCCTTTACGTTGTGAAAGTATTGCACCTACCGCTATCTCAGAAGCATCCACTTCTAAAATGAATGGTAATGATGGTTCAGGATGGCTGAGGATAGGTGCTGAGGTAAATAGTCTCTTGAGGTTCTCGAAAGCATCCTGGGCTAGTTGATTCCAGGAAAAACGGGCATTCTGTTTGGTCAACTGCATGATGGGTGCAATTATGGCTGAGAACCCCCTGATGAACTTCCTGTAAAAGTTTGCAAACCCGATAAACCGCTGAACCCCCCTTCTTGTCCAGGGGCACCGGCCAGTCCAGAACAGCGGAAACCTTCTGCGGGTCCATCTTGATGCCAGTTGAAGAGATTATCAACCCCAGAAATTGAATGCTCTGTTGCTCGAACTCGCATTTCTCTGCTTTTGCATAAAGTCTGTGCGGAGACGACCCAACACCCTGCGGACATGTTCTCGATGTAGATCCAGAGATTCCGAAAAGATCAAGATATCGTCCAGATATGCGATCACAAACACATCTAGAAAGTCCCTGAGAACATCATTAATCAGGTGTTGGAAGGTTGCAGGGGCGTTGCAGAGTCCGAAGGGCATAACTAGGTACTCATAATGCCCGAATCGGGTTCGAAAAGCTGTTTTCCACTCGTGCCCAGCCCGGATACGGATCAGATTATAGGCCCCTCTTAGGTCAAGTTTAGTAAAAATGACGGCAATTCTTAATTTCTGGAATAGTTCAGGTATCAAGGGTAGGGGATACCGATTCTTGACCGTGATTTGTTCAGTTCTCGGTAATCTATACATGGGCGGAGAGTCTTGTCCTTCTTAGCGACAAAGAATATTCCGGCACCAGCTGGGGAGGTGGAGTGGCGAATGAATCCCTTGGCCAGGTTTTCATCTATATATGTTTTTAGTACTTCCTGTTCTTTTTCTGATAAAGGAAAGATGCGTCCGAATGAAATTTCGGATCCTGGCAGCAACTCGATGGGGCAGTCGTAGGGGTGATGAGGTGGAAGAGAGTCTGCCCCCTTTTTACTGAAAACATTGATGTATTCGTTATATTGATTAGGTATGGCCTGGCAATTTTTCTTGTCGGTGTCAAAGCAGAGTGGCTGAGGAATTCGGATCTTTCATCAAACAATGCTCTTGACAGTAGGATGACAGGAATTTTACTTCTCCGGATGCCCAGTGGATGTGTGGATTGTGGGCCTGCAGCCAGGGAATGCCCAGGATAATGGGGAACATAGGAGAGGTGATGGCGTCAGGAACCAGCAGTTCCTTATGTTGGGAAGTAATGGTAGCAGGCAATGGCAGGGTCTCTTGCGTTACTTGTCCGGTCCGTTACTTTCAGTGGGAGAGCACATGGTGAAGAAAGAGCAAGTGCATGAAGAGGAAAGCAGCAACAAGGAGGATGACGAAAGCCCGGAGCCACAAACGTCCCGATTCTGGAGGAGATTTAAGGCCTCAAATATATCCTTTGTAGAGATGGCGGAGATGGGGGACATCTTGAAGAGGGCCGACTATGATGGGAAGCATGGACCTTACCCAAACCCAAATGTGAGAAAGGCCAAGATCATGGCTAAAGTTGTGAAAAGTCTGCAGAAGAATTTTGGGGTACAGTGATCCAAGGATCAACTGAGGAAACGATGGTCAGACCTCAAATTGAGGGAGCAGGATCAGTACAGAAGAATCAAGAGAGTGCTGCAAAAAAGTAAGTATTTTGTCATGTGTTCCTATTATTATAATTACTTTCGTGCTGCTCCATGTGCTTTTTTACTGTTGTACAGTTTAAAATGGCGTTTAAAATGGCAAGTTTCAGGTTTGTGGGCACAGTAATCGTTCGTTGTAAACATCGAACGTTCACCCACTAATACAATGTTTTTGGCAGATGCAGGTTAACTACATTTGTTCATGCCTATTTGTATTAAAAGAAGTTTGATGTCTACTATGATGTAACTAGAATGAAATGCAAACTTGATTCAGTGTAAGGAGAGGACACTCAGCAGCTGTTTACACATCTGGATGCAGGAGCACTAGTGTGGGACACCAGAACACCCTTTTTTGGGTGTCTCACACAGGTGCTCCAGTGGATACTAGGGGTGTCTCCATGTGTGAAACTTGCACAAAACAGGTAAGTATTCCAGCTTTAGAAAGGGAAAAAAATAATGTCTTCAGCTTGGAACTCTGCCAAAACAGACAATTGTACGACACTTCCAAGCAATGTTTCATATTCCTAATTCTGTCCTCAAATGTCTGTTTACTAAGTATACCTATTTTTTAATTCACATAGGGGAGAAAAGACTCAGGACATCAGAGGACACCAGGCACCCCAACCGCCTAAAGAAAGGGAAGTCACCACACCACAACCTCAGGATGTGGAGGAAGGAGAGGTTTATGAAGTGGGCAAAATAGTGTCCACAACAGGTGAGTGTCTGAGACCACAGCTTCAGGTAGTAGATGTATGCCTGCATATTTATAATACGTGGTGTGTTTTTTTATTTTTAGATGATGTAAATGTTGTGGAAGAAGAATCTCATTTCACCAGTGCAAGTGCACACGTCCTCATCGGGGAGATCATGGTTTGCAATCGTGATTTAGAGCTGATTAAGGAAAACATCAATGATGTTCAAAAAGAAATGAAGAACATCATTGATGTTTTAGGCAGAATCTAAAACACACAAAAATTGTATTGTTTTGTTGTGTCATTTTTTTCTTTTAAGTCAAGTTTTAAAGTATTTTAAAAGCCAAATTTTGAAGATGCACACAGTGTGTCAACATGTGCTATCTGCCATTACGGGATATCAATGTACGCGTTTTGTGGGTGCAACCCCTTCCTCGCAACTAAAGTAGATGAGAGGAAGGGGTTGCACCCCCAAAGACGTGCATTGATCCCCCATGATGGGAGCTAGCACATGTTCATATTAGGCGTGGGATCAGGAGGGAAATCCACATTTTGACTAATAATAATAATTTGTGTGCATCTTCAAAATTTGGCTTTTACAGTGGTGACATCACCCCATCTGATGAAGGCAAGATCAACACAGTTTGGACATACTAATGTCTGATATTGCCTTCACTTTGTCAAAGTTGAACTTTGTAAGTTTCTGAGTTGTGTATGTTTTATGGTTTTAAACATGCCTGTTTTACCCAAAAAAGTCTATTTGTACTGTCAAACCTAAAAATGTTATAGAACAAATATGTTGGTTTGTTCAAAAACCCTTTTCTAACGCACATGTGAATGTGCACAGAGTAAAATGTTTTATACTCAACAATGTGTGGCTTCTTCTTTCAATGCTCAATACCAGTTTTTGGAGTAAGTTGGTGTTTACAGTGGCAAGAGGGGTTATTTACTAAAGGCAAATCCACTTTGCACTAGTTTCAAGTGCACTTGCAGTGCATTTGTAGTGCAAAATGGATTTGCCTTTAGTAAATAACCCCCACAGTGCTCTAAAATTTGCCACAATCAGGCCATTTTCGGGACTCAAAACAATTAATTATTCATGGTGCTGAAAATGTGTTTTTTTAGCATTAATGTATCACATACATTAAAACAAAAACAAGGTGTGTGTGTTGGAGACCCACAACATAATAGCTAGCTGAAGAAGAGATTGTCACCTCAAGTATCAAAAAAATTACGTTTGCACTATTGAAGAAAATTAGCCAAAAAGAAAAGCCCATTGGAGAACCTAGGAGACAGCTAAAAGAAACACAAGCAGTAAATCAAATGAAATATTATTTCAGTTTAAAATAAAAATGTATTTTAAAAATGTTTCTCAAACATTTGCTGGTATATCAATGGCCCCCCTACCCGCAAAGTATTCCAGATATTTTTCACGGACTTCGCGCACGCTTTGGGGGGGGGCAAGCCAGATGGCCAGCTTCAAGCACAGTCAGGGTTGACTGATCTGGCAATCCGGCCTCAGGCCCAACTGAGGCCACATAGTTTGAAGCATTTCTCCTTAGAAAGTTGTGCATAATGCAGCATGTAAGTACGATATGGTTTGTTTTATATTCCGCCATGTGAATTGGCTTCAGGAATAGGCGGAACCGGCTGGCCGTTATGCCGAAAGCATTCTCCACCACTCTTCTGGCCCTGGCCAGCTGGTAGTTAAAAACCCTCTGGTCCGGGGTGAGGTAACCCTCTCCACTTCATTGAGAGCTGAATACATACATAATGTGTGTTATTTTGGCCAGGCCCCTCTTACTTACACTATTGGCAGCCCACTGGACAGGTAAGAAGTGTCATAATACAAAAATATAAATATAAATACACGCTGTACCTTTACCTATCAAGATAATAGGAGAACAAAACTTGAAACAGTACCATTTGAAAGTATTCAGACAGGCCCTTGCACTACATGCTTTGGTGAATTCATCCATGAATCCACAAAAGAGGTAGGTATAGTGTGTATGGGTTTGTCAAAGTCATAGATAGAGGATTGGTATCGGTTTACTTAGCAGTTGGGGGGAGAGAGGGTTCCAAATGAGTTTAGGACCCCAAAAAAAAGCCTCTGGCACTCTGCCTGAATTTAAGGACAAAAATAACATTTGGACACATTTTAGTGGGTGTTTAGAGTAAAGCACTACAATGGAGCTGACAAAATACATTGTTAAGTGACTAGGCTAGGTGTGTATGGGCCCAGGATAGCATGCTGGGGAGGTTAGTAAAGGCAAATATGCATGAAGGATAAAAAAGAACTTTAAAAACTTCCAGCATGCATGAAGACAAAGAGGACATTCACAGCATATTACAATCATGGTAATTATGGAATGATAAAATAAATACAATACATTAGCAAATATTAAATACATAGAATGTGATGTTAAAGGAGAAAACTTACCTTAATATAGTCCTTCTGCAGCACCTGAATAGTGGCAGAACAGGTCTCTGGAATAATGATCCCCAGAGCCCGGGGGGAGATGCCTGTCAAGAAATTAATGTCCTGCTGACTTCTCCCCATCGCCAAGCACCGCAAGGTGGCGACTAGCCTTTGTTCCGGAATGATGGCTCCCGCATGCAGGTGTCCTGCTTCGTAATATAAGGGGACAGCAAAGCCAACAAACAGTGAAAAATGGGGTCCGTCATCCGGAGATAATTCCTGAAATCATCAGGATTATTCTCACGGATCTCCCGCAACAAAGGCATGTGCGAGAATTGGTCACGTGCTGTATGTCAGCACATTCTTGCCGATCGGAATTTCTGAAAACATTTGTGTGACCGTGTGTATGCAAGACAAGTTTCAGCCAACATCCGTCAGAAATAAATCCACGGTTTGGTTGTCGGAAATTCCGATCGTCTGTACACGGCATTAGCGTTTACAAACTATGGGATATATACTGTAATTTTTATTTATTTAATTTTTTTTTCCTACAGTAATGGCGGCGATTAGTAACTTATAGAGGATCTGCAATATTGTGATGTACATTCGGGCACTAAATGACACTTTTTGAGGACCAGTGACACTAATACAGTGATCAGTGCTAAAAATATGCACTGTCACTGTACTAATGGCACTAGCTAGGAAGAGGTTAAACATCTAGGGCAATCAAAGGGTTAAATATGTGCCTAGCCAGTTTACTGTGGGAGGTGCTTTTACTAGGGGAAGTAATCAATTTTCTTTTCCTGCTTTGCGGGGAAAGAAAATAGATTACTACTCCGCTGACAGGTAGGGGCTCTGCCTTGTTTACATAAGCAGAGCCCTGTCCTGTGTAAATTCATGATGATCGCTGGGTGCCGGCGGTAATCCATTGGCCAGCACTAGGTGATCAACAACCCAGGTCGGCGGTGGCGGTGGCAAAGTGTCAGATCACCGCCGTATATCTAGTGTGATGATTTGGGGTATTTTAGCTCATTGGCAGCATCAAGCAATGAATCCACTCCATAAAGTCAGTTTTAGTGCTTTTTCGGCCCACTTTTATTAAAAAAGAAAGTAAAAGTTCACATCAGAGTAGTTTTCGCTCGCAGGGGTTCTCACCATCAATGTGATAAAAAAAACAAATGGTACTCCACCTCGTGGCTCTTTTCTTCTGTAAGGAGGCACTACTGTGCCATGCTCTGATGTCAGGGGGCACTGCGCCAAGCTCTGATGAAAGGGCACTACAGTGCCATGCTCTGATGTCAGGGGGCAATACTGTGCCATTCTCTGATGTAAGGAGGCACTACTGTGCTATGCTCTGATGTCAGGGGGCACTGTGCCATGCTCTGATGTTAGGGGGCACTGTGCCATGCTCTGATGTGATGTAAGTGGCACTGTGCCATGCTCTGATGTGATGTCAGGGGGCACTGTGCCATGCTCTGATGTCAGGGGGCACTGTGCCATGCTCTGATGTCAGGGGGCACTACTGTGCCATGTTGTGATGTCAGAGGGGACTGTTCTATGCTCTGATATAAGGGGTTACTGTGCCATGCCCTGATGTCAGGGCACTACAGTGCCATGCTCTGATGTAAGGGGCACTGTGCAATGCTCTGATGTCAGGGGGCACTACTGTGCCATGCTCTGATGTCAGGGGCACTGTGCCATGTTCTGATGTCAGAGGGCACTACTGTACCATTTTCTGATGTAAGGGGCACTACTGTGCCATGCTCTGTCAGGGGGTACTGTGCCATGCTCTGATGTCAAGGGGCACTACTGTACCGTTCTCTGATGTAAGGGGCATTGTGCCATGCTCTAATGTCAGGGAACTCTGTGCCATGCTCTGTCAGGGGGCACTGTGCCATGCTCTGATGTCAGGGGCACTGTGCCATGCTCTAATGTCAGGGGGCACTGTACCATGCTCTGATATCAGGGGGCACTAATGTGCCATGCTCTGATGTTGGGGCACTACTGTGCCATGCTCTGATGTCAGGGGGCACTGTGCCATGCTCTGATGTCAGGGCATTACTGTGCCATGCTCTGATGTCAGGGGGCACTACTGTGCCATGCTCTGATGTCAGGGGGCACTACTGTGCCATTCTCTGATGTAAGGTGCACAATGCCATGCTCTGATGTTGGGGCACTACTGTGCCATGCTCTGATATAAGGGGCACCGTGCCATGCTCTGACGTCAGGGGGGCACTATTGTGCCATGCTCTGATGTAAGGGGGCACTGTGCCATGCTCTGATGTAAGGGGGCACTGTGCCCCACTGTGGGCAATCTGGTACTAACTGACACTGACTGGCAGAGTCACGAACTGACACTGATGTCACTAGTTTACAGTGATAATACTGTACTAATGGCACTGGCTGGGAAAGGAGTAACATCATAAAATATATAAAATCACGTTTGAGCTTCTGTTTGGGGTGCACACCCTAATGCAATAGGCTGCGCACACCTATGGTTCAGACACACCCAACCCAGAACCATCCATCAGTGTTAACAGCTTCCCAGGAGGAGGATTGATGAGATCATTCATTCAGGCTCTGCACTTGCTGAGGTCTGGTAAGTGTCCATTTCACAGGGAGTGGGATTCGTACACAGAGTGAGTGTGCCCAAGAATCCATTGCAAAGCAGGGAAATATTATTTTCCTCACAGACTCCATGGCAGACGATGTGGGGTAACCCCGCCTCCTCTCCAATGCTATAGCACCCCACTCCCAAAAATTTGAGCTCACCACTAGCATAGTTGCCAACATTGTACAAAAAAATTTAGGGACACTTTTGTTTTGTGTTTGTAGGTGTTTGTAGGTGTGGCACAGGGAAAAACAAAAAATGAGCGTGCCGCGGCGAACAATGGGCGTGGTTTACGCAAAATAGCGGGCTTGTCTTAAATGGGTGTGGCTCAAAGGGGGTGTGGTTAGCATCTGAGATGAGCGAGGGATGGAGGGAGAGGGAGGGAGGGATGGAGGGGCAGCAGCCGCAGATCCTACACAACAATAGAAATGTGTATTCCAGAAAGTTTAACAATCAGCAGATAAAAATACTCCAAACACCTGGTGTTAGCACTTCAATCATCCCGGCACCATGGTTGTTATGGTGTTAGGATGATTGAAGTGCATTATTTCTATTATTACATTGTAATATAGAATGAAATCATTCAACTCACCATAATGCCGAAACAGTAGGATCCCTGAGCGTGTTACCTGCCACGTTGCCTGTCACCAGCCGTCCGTCCTTGCATCAGGTGCCCCCAGCATTGTCTGTCCTTGCATCAGGTGCCCCCAGCGGAGCCCCCCCTTACATCCGGGGCCCCCAGCGGAGCCCCCCTTACATCAGATGTCCCCAGCGGAGCCCCCCCTTACATCAGATGTCCCCAGCAGGGCCCCCCTTACATCAGATGTTCCCAGCGGAGCCCCCCTTATATCAGATGTCCCCAGCGGAGCCCCCCTTACATCAGATGTCCCCAGCGGAGCCCCCCCGTACATCAGGTGTCCCCAGCGGAGCCCCCCCTTACATCAGATGTCCCCAGTGGAGCCCCCCTTACATCAGGTGTCCCCAGCGGTGCCCTTTGTACATCAGGTGTCCCCAGTGGTGCCCCCCCTTACATCAGGTTTCCCCAGCGGAGCCGCCCTTACATCAGGTCTCCCCAGCGGAGCCCCCCTTACATCAGGTGTCCCCAGTGGAGCCCCCCTTACATCAGGTTTCCCCAGTGGAGCCCCCCCTTACAACAGGTTTCCCCAGCGGAGCCCCCCCTTACATCAGGTTTCCCCAGCGGAGCCCCGGCCGCGTGGTTACAATGGAACGGGCTGGGGGGTAGGCGGGGCGGAGCGGAGTGGAGGGTGGGCGGCAACACAGGAGCTCCATCTAGCCACCCAGCCGTGTTCCTGGTCATCTTAAAAATGGCGGACCTCTAGCTGCGGCGGCGGAAAATCATGGAAAAACCGAATATTTCGGCCAATCATCCCGGCACCATGGTTGTTATGGTGTTAGGATGATTGAAGTGCATTATTTCTATTATTACATTGTAATATAGAATGAAATCATTCAACTCACCATAATGCCGAAACAGTAGGATCCCTGAGCGTGTTACCTGCCACGTTGCCTGTCACCAGCCGTCCGTCCTTGCATCAGGTGCCCCCAGCATTGTCTGTCCTTGCATCAGGTGCCCCCAGCGGAGCCCCCCTTTACATCCGGGGCCCCCAGCGGAGCCCCCCTTACATCAGATGTCCCCAGCGGAGCCCCCCCTTACATCAGATGTCCCCAGCAGGGCCCCCCTTACATCAGATGTTCCCAGCGGAGCCCCCCTTATATCAGATGTCCCCAGCGGAGCCCCCCTTACATCAGATGTCCCCAGCGGAGCCCCCCCGTACATCAGGTGTCCCCAGCGGAGCCCCCCCTTACATCAGATGTCCCCAGTGGAGCCCCCCTTACATCAGGTGTCCCCAGCGGTGCCCTTTGTACATCAGGTGTCCCCAGTGGTGCCCCCCCTTACATCAGGTTTCCCCAGCGGAGCCGCCCTTACATCAGGTCTCCCCAGCGGAGCCCCCCTTACATCAGGTGTCCCCAGTGGAGCCCCCCTTACATCAGGTTTCCCCAGTGGAGCCCCCCCTTACAACAGGTTTCCCCAGCGGAGCCCCCCCTTACATCAGGTTTCCCCAGCGGAGCCCCGGCCGCGTGGTTACAATGGAACGGGCTGGGGGGTAGGCGGGGCGGAGCGGAGTGGAGGGTGGGCGGCAACACAGGAGCTCCATCTAGCCACCCAGCCGTGTTCCTGGTCATCTTAAAAATGGCGGACCTCTAGCTGCGGCGGCGGAAAATCATGGAAAAACCGAATATTTCGGGACATTTCCCGGGAAGCAATAAATTTGAGAAAATAGTGTAAATCCCGGAAATGTCCCGGAAAATTCGGGACAGTTGGTAAGTATGCACTAGAGACTGCGTTCCTTTTTTGTCCTCCTCTTTGGACCTACAAACAATGCACTTACGTTTTTCGGAGGTCCAAATCAATCAGGGTTGTTGCTGGGCATACGTCCTAGTGGTGTGAAGATAGCCGAGGGCCCAGCCATTAGCAAGTGTGCGGCTCCAGGCACCTTTGTAAGGTGAAGGGGGCAGCCTTTCGTATACCCAGTATGCTCAGGCGAGGAAGCGGTGGATCGGCTGTCAGGTCTGAAGATTTATATTTCCTCCATGGCAGAAAATCTTTGTATGTGATCGTCTGTCTCCCCCTCACGTCCCCTCTTTCCTGCAAATTTTTGTTTCTTTTGCTTTTGCTACTATGGGGCCTGAACGTGGCTCCCTCTTCCGGGTTGCAGCCCAGTCCAAGGTTTTGCGCATGCGCAGTGAGTGTACGGCCGGGACCCGGCGGTCGCATAGGCGCTCTACGGCAGGTCACCATTAAGCGGGCGCGGACGGGGCACGGCGGTGACGTCATTACGGCGGGGATTTTAAACCCCTGTCAGCCCCTGTCATATTGGGGATTCCTGTGGGTAACTTGCTCCTCTATGCACCAGGCTTCCAGGTGAAGGTAAGCTTCAGCCTGGGGGCTATGGTGCAGGGTGAGGGGGGGGCTGAGATGGCTCTTAAAGGGGAAGCTACACTGCATTTGCATTCCTTTCTCCTAGGACAAGTGAGCATTCCTACAAAGCTGCAGGATTGTCACCAATTCATCCGCCAGGTTGCCATGGACAGGCCTCTGTGCGGCCAGCCCTCATGCTCTAAGTACGTGAGGTGTGAGAAGGGGGGCAAAGTCCACACTGGTATAGACATATCCCCTAAAGTCATGTTTTATTTGCTTCTCTTTTAGCCCTTCCAGGTCAGACAGTCAGTTTATTGGCCAAAATGGCAGGGACCTTGCCAGGCCGCAAGGTCAACCTTCCTCATCCAGGTCCAGACGTGACTCTCCGTCTAGGACCCACCAGCAGAGGAGTTCCCATTCCTCCTCCAGACAGACGAGATGTTCCTATTCCTCCTCCAGTCACTGCACCCACCGCCATGCTAGCCGCTCTGATCGCAGAGCCTGCTGGGGATGTTGGACACGAGTCTCAGAGGGCAAGTCACTGTGTGATTCATTATGCCCATGCGGTTGGGGAAAAAGAGACGGAAAACCAACAAATGGAGTCTCTTGTTAAGCATGTGGTGCAGCAATCCCTAAAGGGGTGGGATACAACCCGCACGCATAGCCAGTCCACCACTCTATCTGGCTCCCTGGCTGACGATGCCCAGGAGGATCCAGGCCCATTCCAGCCTTACAATGCTTCCCCCGGCTCTTCAGATAGCGAATTGGAGAGAGATGATTTTGTCAGTGTCTTTGGTTTCACCCTTGTTTCCCCACTAATTAAGACCTCCAAAGAGGCCCTTAAGTGGGAAGATCCTTCCACTCCTCCGGCTAAGCAAAGAAAGTTCTTTAAGCACCTGGGGAAGGAACGTTACAACTTCCTGCTCCTTTCTGAATTGAAGGATATCATTGATGAGGAGTGGAGCAAGATAGACAAGAAGACTTCTATGTCAAGCAAAACCTCCAGATTATACCCCTTCAAGCTAGAGGAAGTGAAATATCTGGAAAATGCCCCTCTTGTAAATGCAGCATTGATGCGACTGGTCAAACACGTCACTCTTCCTTTAGAGGACACTGTGTCCTTGAGAGGAGAATAGATCAAGACCTCAAGAGAATTTACGGGCTAGCCGGTATGGCTTGTAAACCCGCCTTGGCCCTTGTGGCTATGTCCAAGGCTATGGAAGCCTGGACAGAGAATGTAGACTCCGTGCTCAAGCTAGCAGTGGCCTTCCTGGGGGAAGCTTCTATTGATCTGATCCGCCTATTGGCTATCCTCGGCCATGGCTAAGCGGGCCCTATGGTTGCGCCCTTGGCTCGCTGATCCAGCATCTAAGCAGGCCTGGTGTAGGATCCCTTTTGAAGGGCCCTCATTGTTTGGTAACAGGCTGGATAGCACCATAGCCTGAGCCACGGGTGGGAAATCGGGTTTCCTGCCCCAGGATAGGCGCCTTTTTGGTCAAAAGAAGCCTCAGTGCAGAAGACGCAGTACTGAGCATTCAAGGGAAGCCTGCTCTTACAGGCCCAGCCGAGATTTCAGAAGGAATTGGGGCAGAAGTCAGACATCCTTCCAAAAGCCTGCTATGAGAGCCGGCTAAGTCATTTTGAGATTGGGCCCGCCCAGGTGGATCGGGTGGGGGCACATCTGCTTCTCTTCCGGCACGTCTGGGTGGCCTCGATCTCACACTACTGGACCATCAAGACGGTCTCCATAGGCCACACACGGTCCATCACTAGTACTTCTCCCCCCAGATTTATCTCCACCCATGGTCAGAAGAAAAGAAGCAGGTGTTACTGTCCTACGTGGATTCACTGATAGTACAAGGAGCCGCGGTGCCTGTCCCAAAAGGCGAAGAGTTTCAGGGGGTATACTCCCCTCTCTTCCTTGCACAGAAGAAAAATGGTTCATGGAGCCCCGTGATAGACCTGACTTACCTAAACAAGTTTATAAAATACGAAAGATTCAAAATGGAGACTTTGTTTACCATCCAGCAAGCGGTGCAGCCAGGCAATTGGCTAATCTCAATTGACTTAAAAGATGCCTATTTTCATGTGCCTGTGCCAGAAGAATTCCGCAAATACCTCTGGTTCAGAGTCAGGCAAGAACATCTACAGTTCCCTTGCCTCCCTTTTGAGTTGAAAAACCTCACCCAAGTCTTTTTAAAAGTTCTTCTGGCCGTAGTGGCCATCATCAGAACAAAAGGGATATGCTTGTACCACTATCTCGATGACCTCCTGCTACTGTCCCAAGACAAGAAGCAGCTATTGATCCACAGAGAGCAGGTTATCACCACACTGCTCGAGTTTGGATGGCTCCTAAACTTTGAGAAAAGCCATTTGAAACTATGGATGAGCCGAACACCCCCCCGGTTAGGTTTTCACCAGAACCTGCGAATGGACCAAAAATTTGCACGAACGTTAGAACCCTATTGAAGTCTATAGGACTCGAACGTTCGAAATCAAAAGTGCTCATTTTAAAGGCTAATTTGCATGGTATTGTCCTAAAAAGGGTTTGGGGACCCGGGTCCTGCCCCAGGGGACATGTATCAATGCAAAAAAAAGTTTTAAAAACGGCCGTTTTTTCGGGAGCAGTGATTTTAATGATGCTTAAAGTGAAAAAAAAGTGAAATATTCCTTTAAATATCGTACCTGGGGGGTGTCTATAGTATGCCTTTAAAGTGGCACATGTTTCCCGTGCTTAGAACAGTCCCTGCACAAAATGACAATTTTAAAGGAATAAAAGTCATTTAAAACTGCTTGCGGCTTTAATGTAATGTCGGGTCCCGACAATATGGATGAAAATCAGTGAGACAAACGGCATGGGTACCCCCCCCCCCCCCCTCCAGTCCATTACCAGGCCCTTTGGGTCTTGTATGGAAATTAAGGGGAACACTGCACCCAAATTAAAAAAGGAAAGGTGTGGGGTCCCCAGGCCCTATATACTCTGAACAGCAGTATACAGGCGGTGCAAACAAGACAGGGACTGTAGGTTTGTTGTTAAATAGAATGTGGTTGTAATTTTGAACTGGTACATTTTTAAGGTGTAGCTCCAGCCAAAAAATCTATTTTTAAGCTGTTTGGAAAACATAGGGAAGGGTTATCACCCCTGTGACATTTGTTTTGCTGTCTGTGTTCCTCTTCAGAAGATTTCACCTCCACTTTCTGTCACAATGACAAATGTTTTTAGAAAATTTGGGGTTTTTATTGAAGCAAGGATTGGTGATAAAGCATCAGTGGAAATGAGAAAAGTTTTTCCCATATTAACTCTTACAGGAGAGAATTTCCCTTCCTAGGGGTAGATTTCATCTCACTTCCTGTTGTCCCTTTCCGTTTGCAAGTAGGAGTCGTTTGTAAGTTGGATGTTTGAAAGTAGGGGCCTGCCCTATATACTCTGCAGAAATTGGGGCCTTAGGTGTTGGTGTTGCCACAACACTGTAAGCCCTCACAGGGCCCTGCTGTGAAATATTAGATCAAGAATTGTAATTACATGCACCTGTTGAACAGGGGCAGAAAAATTGGGCTTTTGGTGGTACTGGTGCCACAACACTGTAAGTCCTCACAGTTACTCTTGGTGGGCGCTGGAAGGGGCCCTGCTGTGAAATATTAGATCAGGGGCTGAAAAATTGGGCCTTAGCCACTGGTGCTGGTGCCACAACACTGCAACCCCTCACAGATACTCTAGTTGGAGGGCAGGAACGACCCCTGCTGCAAAGAATTGCATCAAAAATTGTAATTACACGCCCCTGTTAAATAGGGGCTGAAAAATTGGGCCATAGCCACTGGTGGTGGCGCCCAGAAACAAAAATATTCTTACAAGCTAACAGCATGATCCTTGAGGAGGAAGAGGAGAGTCACTCAGCATAACAGGATAGTCACTCAGCATCAGCATAGGCAGTCTTGAAGGGATCTAACATTTCAAAAATATTTATTCGTTTACATCAGCATCAGGTGCTTGGTATCTGGTGGTGATCCAAGACTGATTCATTTTTATGAAGGTCAGTCGATCGACCGAGTCGTGGACAGGAGCACCCTGGGATTGGTTACAAAGCCTCCAGCAGCACTGAATGTGCATTCCGAAAGAACGCTGGATGCAGGACAGGCCAGTAGCTCAATTGCATACTGTGCAAGCTCTGGCCAGTGATCCATCCTCAAGACCCAGTAACCCAGAGGATTTTTGGTGGGAAAGGTGTCCAAGTCAGATCTTGCCCCTAGGTATTCCTGCACCATGTAAAACAGACGCTGGTGATGGTTGCTGGAACCGATCATATCTTGGGGCTGCGGACTAAAAAATTGTCTGAACACATCGGTCAGACGGCCACCTTTTCCACCGCTCCTTCTTTGACTGACCGAAGCCTCGGCAACACGTTGTCCAGGAACAGGAGTTTGTAACCTCCCAGTCTCTGGGAACGCGTTGCACAGACCTTTCTGCAAGGCCTCTCGAAGATGTTTCATCCTCTGCTCCCTCTGCGACGGCAAGATAAAGTCTGCAACCTTACTCTTGTAACGTGGATCAAGGAGGGTTGCCAGCCAGTAACGATCCCTCTCCTTGAAACTACGAATACGAGGATCCTTCCGCAGGCTTTGCAGGATCAGGGAGGCCATGCAGCATAGGTTTGCTGATGCATTCGGTCCGGAGTCCTCTGGGTCACTAAGGACGACATGATCCGCAGCCACCTCCTCCCAGCCATGTACAAGTCCATGGGTTTCTTGGGACTGTAAATGATCCCTTAAAGTAGATGTAAACCCAATGTCATCCTTTCTAAACTACTGCCATAGGGGTTATCTATAAGGATATACATGCCTCCTGCATGTATCTTTACCTGTGAAATGTCTCCCCTCTGTCTGTTATTAGACCCGAAAAACTGCATATTCTGTGGGTGGGTCTGTTGTCTGGAGCTCGGTGGGTGGAGTCATGATGTCAGTAGACTCCCTGTCCACCTCTACACTCCTTGTCAATATGAATTTTCTCCTGTTTATTTCTAACACTGAACTTCTGCTGAACTTCTGCTATGATCTCTAACATCCAGTGAAAAGACAGGAAAGTAACCACATGACTTCAGCATGCCAAATCATGCTGAGGTGTGGAACAGCCAATCCTTGCAGAGCTGCTGAAGAAAGGAGTGGGGGAGGGAATTAAAAAATAATGCCTGTGTCGGAGGCTGTCACCCACAGCAAGGGGGAGTATTCGACAAAGTTTTTTTCAGTTTGTCAAGATTTTTCTCACTGAACAATAAAAGAGGATTGCTCAGAGATGGATTAACTCTGGGCTCAAATGATAGGATATCTTATACTCTACAGAATGATATAAAAAAAAATTTCGGGTTTACATCCACTTTAAAGACTGCTGCTGATGGTGAGTGTCAGGCTCCACCTCTGTGCTGACACAATCCTCCTCCTCGTCCTCTTTCTGTGTGATTAGCGGGCACGCAGGAACACTGTCTGGATAAAGGGGGCCTTGAGAGCTAAGGAAGTCCTCCTCTTCCTGCCTCTGTTCTGCCTCAAGTGCCCTGTCTATTATTCCGCGCAGCGTGTGCTCCAACAGGTGGACAAGGTGGACAGTGTCACTGATGCATGCACTGTCACTGCTCACCATCCTCGTGGCCTCCTCAAATGGTGACAGGACAGTGCATGCATCCCTGATCATGGACCACTGGCGTGGGGACAAAAAACCAAGCTCCCCTGACCCTGTCCTGGTGCCATATTCGCACAGGTACTCATTGATGGCCCTCTGCTGTGCAGCCGCTGCAGCATGGCCAACGTTGAGTTCCACCTGGTGGGCATGTCACAGATTAGGCGATTCTTGGGCAGGTTAAATTCCTTTTGGAGGTCAGCCAGCCAAGCACTGGAATTATATGACCGGCAGGAATGCACACAGACTTTCCTGGCCTGCCTCAGGACATCCTGTAAGCCCTGGTACCTGCCCAAGAACCGCTGCACCACCAAGTCAAAGACTTGAGCCAAACAGGGCACATGGGTCAGTTGTCCCTGTCGGAGGGCGGAGAGGAGGTTGGTGCCATTGTCGCAAACCACCATTCCTGGTTTAAGTTGGTGTGGCGTTAACCACCTCTGAACCTGCACCTGCAGAGCTGACGTAATCTCTGCCCCAGTGTGGCTCCTGTCCCCCAAGCACACCAGCTCAAGCACCGCATGACATCTTTAGGCCTGCGTACTTGCGTAGCCCCTTGAACGCCTACGGAGCACGCGCTGGTTCCAAGGACAAAGCACAGGAAAAGGCCATGGAGGAAGAAGAAGAGGAGGGGGTGGAGGAGAGAGGTGTGTCAGAATCACCAGTAGTGGCATTTCGGAGGCGTGGTGGCGGAACAACCCCCAACACTACTGCAGCTTGTCCTGCATCCTTCCCAGCTGCCAGCAGAGTCACCCAATGCGCCGTGAAACTTAGGTAACCTCCCTGTCCATGCATGCTGGACCATGAGTCAGCGGTAATATGCACCTTACCGCTGACCGCCAAGGCCAAGACATTGCCTTCCACATGCCGGTAGAGACCCGGAATCGCCTTCTGTGAGAAAAAGTGGCGTGTGGGAACCTGCCACTGAGGAACCGCACATTCCACAAACTCATGGAAGGGGGCAGAGTCTACCAACTGAAAAGGTAGCAGTTGAAGTGCTAGCAATTTTGCCAAGCTAGCATTCAACTGCTGGGCATGTGGATGGCTGGGAGCGAACTTCTTTCTGCGGTGCAGCAGCTGGGGCAGGGAAATTTGCCTGGTATAATCTGATGTCGGTGTACCGATAGCAGTTTGCCCGCAAGTACTTAGCTGTGACACACCTAATTCTACACCTTCAGTCCTCTCAGTGCAGGTCTCAGAGAGGACTGAAGGTATAGTGGGGTTGGAGATCCCGGCTGATGAGGAGCAAGGAGAGGTCCTCTTTGTTCTTTGGTGTGGGTCTTTTAGGTACGCTTGCCAACAAACTGCATGGCGGATCAACATATATCTGGTCAAGCATGTGGTGCCCAAGCGGCAGATGTTTTGGCCACGCGAGATACGCTTGAGACATATGTTGCAAATAGCAGCGGTGCGATCTGATGCTCTCGTCTCAAAAAACACTAAAGAACTTTTGGAATAACGCACAGAGACAGCAGCGCCCTGCACATACGGAGCTCTGTGGTGTGATGCAGTCACTGTGCTGCCCTTAGGCTGGCCCCTGGAGGGCATCCTGCCTTGTTGGTGATGTGCCTCCTCCTCCTCCTCCTCTCTCCTATCAGGCACCCACGTGGAGTCAGTAACCTCATCATCCCCTCCCTCCTCATCAATGGAGCAAACCTGGCAGTATGCTGCAGCAGGGGGAACATGACTGCCAGATTGCTGTCCTTCTTGGGCACCCCCTCTGTCTGGGCTCACGTTACTGCCTTCCTCTAGCTGAGTACCTTCATCAGAGCCTTCAAAATGCTGAGCATCCTCCTGAAGCATGTACCCAACACTGTGGTCAAACAGTTTGAGGGACTCCTCAGGAGGTCATGGTGGGGCTAGGGAAGGAGTCACTGATGCCATTGAGCCGAGGGAAGAGGCCGCGTTATCAGCTGCTTTGCCAGACAAAGTACCCTGAGTCTGGGTGAGAGAGGATGAGGAGGATGAGGACGGCTTGGTCATCCACTCGACCAAGTCTTCCGCATGTTGCGGCTCAACACGGCCAGCTGCCGAAAAAAAGGCCAAGCGTGTCCCACGGCCACGTGCTGATGAGGATGCACCGTGTCCATGACCAGCACTGTTGCCTCTAGACACAGAGCCTGCTTGCCCTTTTTTGTTGGCTTGTGACTCTCCTTGTTGGCCTTCCAGACATACTATTGGCCTGCAGTGAGATGTAGCTGCACAAAACAGGGATGTATATATATATATATATATATATATATATATATATATATATATATATAATGATTATACTGCAGCTAGCAGAATCAACTGCCTGCCTGTAGTATTATTAGTATGAGAACACCTGCACTTGTCTTCAGGTAGCTATACTGTAGGTGCAACTGTGCAGGCTACACAGTACAGTAACTGGAAATACTTCAAAGAGCCTACACAAGCACCTGGCTTCAGGTAGCTATACTGTAGGTGCAACTATGCAGGGTACACAGTACAGTAACTGGAAATACGTCAAGAGCCTACACAAGCACCTGGCTTCAGGTAGCTATACTGTAGGTGCAACTGTGCAGGGTACACAGTACAGTAACTGGAAATACGTCAAGAGCCTACACAAGCACCTGGCTTCAGGTAACTATACTGTAGGTGCAACTGTGCAGGGTACACAGTACAGTAACTGGAAATACTTCAAAGAGCCTACACAAGCACCTGGCTTCAGGTAGCTATATTGTAGGTGCAACTGTGCAGGGTACACAGTACAGTAACTGGAAATACTTCAAAGAGCCTACACAAGCACCTGGCTTCAGGTAGCTATACTGTAGGTGCAACTGTGCAGGGTACACAGTACAGTAGCTGGAAATACGTCAAGAGCCTACACAAGAACCTGGCTTCAGGTAGCTATACTGTAGGTGCAACTGTGCAGGGTACACAATACAGTAACTGGAAATACGTAAAAAGCCTACGCAAGCACCTGGCTTCAGGTAGCTATATTGTAGGTGCAACTGTGCAGGGTACACAGTACAGTAACTGGAAATACTTTAAAGAGCCTACGCAAGCACCTGGCTTCAGGTAGCTATATTGTAGGTGCAACTGTGCAGGGTACACAGTACAGTAACTGGAAATACGTCAAGAGCCTACACAAGCACCTGGCTTCAGGTAGCTATACTGTAGGTGCAACTGTGCAGTGTACACAGTACAGTAACTGGAAATACGTCAAGAGCCTACACAAGCACCTGGCTTCAGGTAACTATACTGTAGGTGCAACTGTGCAGGGTACACAGTACAGTAACTGGAAATACTTCAAATAGCCTACACAAGCACCTGGCTTCAGGTAACTATACTGTAGGTGCAACTGTGCAGGGTACACAGTACAGTAACTGGAAATACTTCAAATAGCCTACACAAGCACCTGGCTTCAGGTAGCTATATTGTAGGTGCAACTGTGCAGGGTACACAGTACAGTAACTGGAAATACTTCAAAGAGCCTACACAAGCACCTGGCTTCAGGTAGCTATACTGTAGGTGCAACTGTGCAGGGTACACAGTACAGTAACTGGAAATACGTCAAGAGCCTACACAAGCACCTGGCTTTAGGTGGCTATACTGTAGGTGCAACTGTGCAGGGTACACAGTACAGTAACTGGAAATGCTTCAAAGAGCCTAAACAAGCACCTGGCTTCAGGTAGCTATACTGTAGGTGCAACTGTGCAGGGTACACAGTACAGTAACTGGAAATACGTCAAGAGCCTACACAAGCACCTGGCTTCAGGTAGCTATATTGTAGGTGCAACTGTGCAGGGTACACAGTACAGTAAATGGAAATACTTCAAAGAGCCTACACAAGCACCTGGCTTCAGGTAGCTATACTGTAGGTGCAACTGTGCAGGGTACACAGTACAGTAACTGGAAATACTTCAAAGAGCCTAAACAAGCACCTGGCTTCAGGTAGCTATACTGTAGGTGCAACTGTGCAGGGTACACAGTACAGTAAATGGAAATACTTCAAAGAGCCTACACAAGCACCTGTCTTCAGGTAGCTATACTGTAGGTGCAACTGTGCAGGGTACACAGTACAGTAACTGGAAATACGTCAAGAGCCTACACAAGCACCTGGCTTCAGGTAGCTATACTGTAGGTGTAACTGTGCAGGGTACACAGTACAGTAACTGGTAATAAGTCAAGAGCCTACACAAGCACCTGGCTTCAGGTAACTATACTGTAGGTGCAACTGTGCAGCGTACACAGTACAGTAACTGGAAATGCTTCAAAGAGCCTACACAAGCACCTGGCTTCAGGTAGCTATATTGTAGGTGCAACTGTGCAGGGTGCACAGTACAGTAAATGGAAATACTTCAAAGAGCCTACACAAGCACCTGGCTTCAGGTAGCTATACTGTAGGTGCAACTGTGAAGGGGTACACAGTATGTAAGGTACCTGGTAGGAGAGCCTGACTGTAGGAGAAGACCTCTCATACAACGCTGGTTCAGGAGCCACTGGAGTGGGGACAGTGGTCTCCTGAGCACAGTGGGGTAGGAGTGCCTGTATAGTCTCTGATGTGGAGGCAGAGATCCCTCCTGGGATGGCAGGGCTGCAGGTGAGTGGAGACTGGAACAGCAGTAACTTGACCCACTGGGTTGCAGGTGAGAGGAGACTGGAACGGCAGCAGGCTTGACACACTGGATGGCAGAGTAGCAGGTGAGAGGAGACTGGAACGGCAGCAGGCTTGACACACTGGAGGGAGAGATCACTGAAGCTGAAGCTGAAGGTGCAACAGCAAGTGAACAGTAGGCACAAGCAGAGTCAGACAGTCCGGGTCGGCAGGTAGCTGGCACAGGTAATAACGGCAGGCAAGGCAGAGTCGGTGAACAGGCAGGGGTCGGCAACGGTAGCAGATACAGACAGAAGAGTAGTCAGACAAGCCGGATCGGGATTGGAGCAGGTCGGATGGTCAAACAAGCCGGGTCAAATCAGGTAGCAGAAGATCAGGATACGGGTCAAACAGGTTCACAGAGCTGAGACGAAGCAGCGATGTTCTCATGGAACAGGGGAACTTTTATGTGCTAAAATGGCGCCAAACCGGCGCTAACGCGAACGCGTGCGCCCGTGCGCGCCCACGCGTGAACGCGCGCACGCACCCGCGCCGCGCACCCGCGCGCACCCGAGCGCCGCGCTGATGCACAGCAGTTTGATGCCGTGTCTGAACGGAAGCGCGCCGGCGCATAGGCGAATGCAAGCGCCCCGGACTGGTGCTGGTAGATCCCTGACATTGCCCCCCCCAAGGGGCAGCCTCCGGATGCCCAACAACCTCTTCTCAGGATGAGTAGAAAAATAAGCGCGCACTAAACGCCTGGCATGCACATTACTCTCCGGTTCCCATGAGTTACTTTCTGGGCCGTAGCCTTTCCACTTGATTAAGAATTGGTTCTGCCCTTGCCTTCTTCTACAATCAAGGATAGCCTCGACCTCAAATTCCTCGCTGCCATTAATTACAACAGGTTCAGGGGGTCTTGTGCCCCTAGCAGGAAAGGGATCAGGTACAGCAGGTTTAAGCAGAGATACATGGAATACTGGATGAATTTTAAATGAATCAGGTAAAGTCAACTCATAAGATACTTCATTGATTTTCCTTCTGACTGGAAAGGGTCCCATGAATCTAGGTGCCAACTTCTTAGAAGGACATGCTAATTTGATATTAACAGTAGAAAGCCATACCTGGTCGCCAATTTGCAAGTTCAGCTCCCCCCTTCTTTTCCGGTCGAAGATTCTCTTACCATCTGCCTGAGCCTTGGATACTGTTTCCTGTAACAACCGGCTGTTGTGACTGAGGAACTCCACTGTACTTTGTACTGCTGGAACCGAAGACTCTGAAAGGAAATCAGGTAGAAAGGTTAGGTGAAAGCCATAATTGGCGAAAAAGGGAGATTGACCGGTGGCAGAATGTTTGGCATTATTATAGGCAAATTCTGCTAAGGGTAATAGAGATACCCAATCATCTTGTGTGAATGATGTGAAGCATCTAATGTATTGTTCCAGGGTCTGATTAGTCCTTTCTGTCTGACCATTTGTCTGAGGATGGTAGGCCGAGGACAAGGCCAATTCAATCTTTAGGGTTTCACACAGGGATCTCCAAAAACGTGAAGTGAATTGAACCCCTCTATCAGAAACTATGTTTACAGGTACTCCATGAAGTCTGATGATCTCCTTGATGAATATGCGAGCAGTTTCGGTGGCAGACGGGGTTCCCCTTAAAGGTAGAAAATGAGCCATTTTGGTTAGACGGTCCACAACTACAAAGATAGCTGAGCATCCTTCCGAACATGGAAGTTCCACAATAACGTCCATAGAAATCATTTTCCATGGTCTGTCGGGTACAGGTTATGGTTTCAATAGGCCCCAAGCTCGATTCCTGGATGACTTATTCTGGATGCAGATGGGACAGGAACTAACATACTTTTCACAAAAGTCTTTCAGATTGGGCCACCAGAAAGTACGCTGCACTAGTTCCAGGGTCTTGCGGACTCCAAAGTGGCCTGCCAAAGGGTGGTCGTGGAGAAGTGTTAAAACCTTGACCCGAATGTTTTCAGGAACAAAAATTTGGCTTCCTTTCCAGAACAGACCATCTCTTCTTACTAAAGAAATTCCAGTAGGCCTGGCTGATTCAGAGGATGCTTCCTTAATCAGGGAAAGTAAATCTTTTTGCAGCAGTAAAAAACTGTTTGCGGGTAAGATGGTGTCAGGAGTGGATAAGTCCTTAGGATTGTCATGCATACGTGATAATGCGTCTGGTTTGATATTTTTTGAGCCTGGACGGTACGTTATATGGAAGGAGAAACGTGAGAAAAACAGAGCCCAGCGGGCTTGTCGAGGCTTCAGACGTTTGGCAGATCGTAAGTACTCTAGGTTTTTATGGTCAGTATAGATTAGTACTGGATGCATAGCCCCCTCCAACAGGTACCTCCATTCTTCTAGAGCAGTTTTAATAGCGAGAAGTTCTCAGTCACCAACGTCATAATTCTTCTCCGCAGGGGAGAGTTTACGGGAGAAGAACCCTACAGGATGCATTATCTCTTTGCTACCTTTGCGCTGTGAAAGAATCGCACCTACCGCAATCTCGGAGGCATCAACCTCTAAAATAAACGGTAGGGATGGTTCAGGGTGACTGAGGATAGGTGCTGAAGTAAACAGTCTCTTGAGATTTTCGAAGGCGTCTTGGGCAAGTTGGTTCCAGGAGAAACGGATATTTTGTTTGGTTAACTGCGTGATGGGTGCAATTATGGCTGAGAACCCCCTGATGAATTTTCTGTAGAAGTTTGCAAACCCCACAAACCGTTGAACTCCCTTCTTGTCCAAGGGTACCGGCCAGTCCAGCACAGCAGACACTTTTTGTGGGTCCATCTTGATGCCTGTTGCGGAGATGATTAACCCCAGGAATTGGATGCTCTGTTGTTCGAACTCACATTTCTCCGCTTTTGCGTACAGACTATGTAAGCGGAGACGACCCAACACCCTGCGGACATGTTCCTGATGCAATTCACGGGATTCTGAAAAAATCAAGATATCGTCCAGGTATGCAATTACAAACACATCTAGAAAGTCCCTGAGGACGTCGTTAATCAGGTGTTGAAAGGTTGCAGGGGCGTTGCAGAGTCCAAAGGGCATGACCAGGTATTCATAATGCCCGAATCGGGTTCGGAATGCTGTCTTCCACTCATGTCCAGCCCGGATACGGATTAGATTATATGCCCCTCTTAGGTCAAGTTTGGTGAAAATGACGGCAGTCCTTAATTTTTGAAAAAGTTCAGGTATCAAGGGTAGAGGATACCGATTTTTGACCGTGATCTTGTTTAGCTCACGATAATCGATACACGGCCGGAGCGACTTGTCTTTTTTGGTGACAAAAAATATTCCGGCACCAGCTGGAGAGGTAGAGTGGCGTATAAAACCTTTGGCCAGATTCTCATCTATGTATGTTTTTAGTACTTCCTGTTCCTTCTCAGATAAAGGAAAAATGCGTCCGAATGGTATCTCGGATCCAGGCAGCAAATCAATGGGGCAATCGTAGGGCCGATGAGGTGGTAGAGAGTCTGCCCCCTTTTTACTAAAAACATCGATGAATTCATGATATTGTTTAGGTATGACCTGGCAGAGTTTCTGGTCGGTGTCTAAACAGAGTAGAGTAGATGAAGAATCCGAATCTTTCTTTAAACAGTGTTCAAGACAGTAAGAAGATGAGAATTTCACTTCTCCAGATGTCCAATGAATGTATGGGTTGTGGGCCTGCAACCAAGGAATGCCCAGGATGATGGGAAACATAGGTGAGGAGATGACATCAAGAACCAGCAGTTCCTTGTGTTGGGAGGAAGTAGAAGCAGGCAAAGGCAGGGTTTCTTGGGTTACTTGTCCCGATCTGATGCGGGAACCATCAGCTAGAAACACAGCGAGTCCATGGGTCTTGGTTTGTAATGGGATGTTATGCTGGCTGGCAAAGTTTGAGTCAATAAAGCAACTGCATGCTCCGGAATCAATGATGGCGTTGATCGTTATGGTCCCTTCTTGCAGCTGTAAAGACAGAGGAATGGCAATGTGGGTAGAGTTCGCAGACAGAGCAGAAAGACTGGTATACACAGAAGATGGGCACTTACTTAACTTGACTGGACAGTTCAGGACATAGTGCCCAGTCCCACCGCAGTAGAGGCACAGATTGAGTTGCCGGCGCCGGGCCCGTTCTTCAGGCGACAAGGCAGGTCGCATCAGTCCCAATTGCATAGGCTCTGCTGAGTCAGGCATAGCATTAGCTGGATTTGAACTGGATGGGGGTAAGTAGCGTGCTGCCGGGAGTGGTGCTCTGGCTGTCATCCACATCGGGCGGGATTGTAAAGCGGATCGTTCAGAACAACGTTCCCGGATTCGCCGGTCAATTTGAATAGTCAGATTAATTAATGCTTCAAGAGTGTCTGGTACACCCACTCGGGCAAGTTCGTCCTTTAAACCTTCAGACAGACCCAAGCGGAACTGATGACGCAGGGCCGCATCATTCCACTGAGTGTCCGCACTCCAGCGTCTAAAGTCCATGATATAGTCTTCCGCAGGTCTGCGACCTTGCTGGAGCGTGAACAGTGCTGATTCAGCTGTAGTAGTCTGTTGAGGGTCCTCATAAATTTGTGCCATGGCTTCAAAGAAAGATGATAAAGACTGGGTTAGAGCTGAGTCCCCCTCAAGTAGACGATGAGCCCAGGTCTGAGGTTCCCCTTGTAGGAGGGAAATCACAAACCCCACTTTGGTGGCCTCCAGTGAAAAAGTTCGGGGCTGTAACGCGAAGAAGAGCTTGCAGGCGTTGCGAAAGGCCCGGAACTTGGACCGGTCTCCAGAGAATCTATCAGGAGTGGGAACCTTTGGCTCAGGTGGAAGCATTACAACAGAAGGACCAGGAGCCATCTGTGCTGGGGTTGTGGCTGAAGAGGAGGCCAAGGGGTTAGGCCCTGCTAGGTTCTGGACTTGCCCCTCCAATCTGTTGTAGTTATCCTGGAGAGATTGTACGGCTTGAGTGAGGGCCGCAAGGTGGGTGCATATTTCTTTCAAAGGAGAGGTATCTCCTGCAGGTTCAGTCATGGCTGCTTCGTACTGTAAGGTACCTGGTAGGAGAGCCTGACTGTAGGAGAAGACCTCTCATACAACGCTGGTTCAGGAGCCACTGGAGTGGGGACAGTGGTCTCCTGAGCACAGTGGGGTAGGAGTGCCTGTATAGTCTCTGATGTGGAGGCAGAGATCCCTCCTGGGATGGCAGGGCTGCAGGTGAGTGGAGACTGGAACAGCAGTAACTTGACCCACTGGGTTGCAGGTGAGAGGAGACTGGAACGGCAGCAGGCTTGACACACTGGATGGCAGAGTAGCAGGTGAGAGGAGACTGGAACGGCAGCAGGCTTGACACACTGGAGGGAGAGATCACTGAAGCTGAAGCTGAAGGTGCAACAGCAAGTGAACAGTAGGCACAAGCAGAGTCAGACAGTCCGGGTCGGCAGGTAGCTGGCACAGGTAATAACGGCAGGCAAGGCAGAGTCGGTGAACAGGCAGGGGTCGGCAACGGTAGCAGATACAGACAGAAGAGTAGTCAGACAAGCCGGATCGGGATTGGAGCAGGTCGGATGGTCAAACAAGCCGGGTCAAATCAGGTAGCAGAAGATCAGGATACGGGTCAAACAGGTTCACAGAGCTGAGACGAAGCAGCGATGTTCTCATGGAACAGGGGAACTTTTATGTGCTAAAATGGCGCCAAACCGGCGCTAACGCGAATGCGCGCGCGCCCGTGCGCGCGCACGTGTGAACGCACGCACGCACCCGCGCCGCGCACCCGCGCCGCGCACCCGCGCCGTGCACCCGCGCGCACCCGAGCGCCGCGCTGATGCACAGCAGTTTGATGCCGTGTCTGAACGGAAGCGCGCCGGCGCATAGGCGAATGCAAGCGCCCCGGACTGGTGCTGGTAGATCCCTGACACAGTACAGTAACTGGAAATACTTCAAAGAGCCTAAACAAGCACCTGGCTTCAGGTAGCTATACTGTAGGTGCAACTGTGCAGGGTACACAGTACAGTAAATGGAAATACTTCAAAGAGCCTACACAAGCACCTGTCTTCAGGTAGCTATACTGTAGGTGCAACTGTGCAGGGTACACAGTACAGTAACTGGAAATATGTCAAGAGCCTACACAAGCACCTGGCTTCAGGTAGCTATACTGTAGGTGCAACTGTGCAGGGTACACAGTGCAGTAACTGGAAATACTTCAAATAGCCTACACAAGCACCTGGCTTCAGGTAGTTATATTGTAGGTGCAACTGTGCAGGGTACACAGTACAGTAACTGGAAATACTTCAAAGAGCCTACACAAGCACCTGGCTTCAGGTAGCTATACTGTAGGTGCAACTGTGCAGGGTACACAGTACAGTAACTGGAAATACGTCAAGAGCCTACACAAGCACCTGGCTTTAGGTGGCTATACTGTAGGTGCAACTGTGCAGGGTACACAGTACAGTAACTGGAAATGCTTCAAAGAGCCTAAACAAGCACCTGGCTTCAGGTAGCTATACTGTAGGTGCAACTGTGCAGGGTACACAGTACAGTAACTGGAAATACTTCAAAGTGCCTACACAAGCACCTGGCTTCAGGTAGCTATACTGTAGGTGCAACTGTGCAGGGTACACAGTACAGTAACTGGAAATACTGTAAAAACACCTGCCTGCCTGTCAGTATATTAGGAAGAGAAGAACAGGATATAGCTAAACTGAATACAGTATAAATATATATATATATATATATATATATATATATATATATATATATATAACACCTGGGATGCATATATATACACAATACACTGTAAGTGCAGCTAACTGACTCGACCTGCCTACTCCATCTAACTTAAATCAAATGACACTGTCTCTCTCTCTGTCTATTTCTCTCTCAAGCCGGAACACACTACACAGGGCCAACGTGCAGTGTGTGTACTAAACCCCCCTGAGCCATAATTGGCCAAAGCCTCCTTGGCTTTGGCCAATTACGGCCTCTGTACACATAGTGCTGTGATTGGCCAAGCATGCGGGTCATAGTGCATGCTTGGCTAATCATCAGCCAGCAATGCACTGTGATGCCGCAGTGAATTATGGGCCGTGATGCGCCACTCGAATTTGGCGCGAACGGCCCATATCGCTCATAATTCGGCGAACGACCGAACACACGATGTTCGAGTTGAACATGCGTTCGACTCGAGCATGAAGCTCATCCCTATTTGGAACCAGTTCAGCGTCTGGTATACCTAGGGACCCAGTTTGACACTGTGGAAAGCACCATCTCTCTCCCAGGGAGAATCTCTATGCTCTGAGCTCCTTACGCCTCACAGTGCCTAAAAATTATTGGCACAATGGTCTCTACGACCCCCATGGTCAAATGGTCCCTGTGGAGGTTACGCCCGTGCCAGACAGGGTTTCTCCGTCAGTGGAACTCAGGAGACGGCAATCAGTCCATTCACATAACCTCAATGATGAGGAACAGCCTCTTCTGGTGTCTTCAGTGCAGAAACCTTCTCACCTGCCACCACTCCATTGCCCCCTTCTCATGGGTCACAGTTACGACCAATGCCAGCGGTGCTGGTTGGGGAGCCCTTTGCAGGTCAGAACTCGCTCAAGGCAAGTGGGATGCACATCTTCACAACCCAGGCTCAAACATCCTGGAACTACGGGCAGCCTGGTGTGCCCTTCAATCTTTCACTCATCTCCTGAAAAGGGGAGTCAGTTTTACTGAGAATGGACAACATCACAGCGGTCTCCTATGTGAAGAGGCAAGGGGGCACTCGGAGCTCCACATTGCCTCAAGAAATCGAGCCCATCATGTCCTGGGCTCAGAAAAACCTAGCCAATATTTCAGCTGTCTTTGTCCCCGGAGTCCAGAACGTCCAAGCAGACTTCCTGTCTCGCACACAGTTAGACAACAACGAGTGGGCTCTTCATGTGCAGACGTTCAAATGTATCCTGCCTTTGGGAGTCAATCCCGAAGTAGACCTATTTGCATCCCCCTACAACATCAAGATTAAGAAGTATTACACTCAGGGCCGTTGCGGCCAGGCCTTCGGAGTAGACGCCCTGACAGATCAGTGGAGCTTCAACATGGCATACGCCTTACCCCCGCTTCCGATCATCCTCAGGTTCTTACAGAGACTCCAAGCGGAAGCAGTCAAGTTGGTAGTGATTGCACCTTACTGGCCGAACAGGCCATGGTTTCCCCTCCTGACCCAGCTCAGCTTCTGGGACCCGGTGTCTCTTTATACCAGGCCGGATCTACTTTCTCAGGGGGCAGTCCTGCGCCCTTGTCCGGCGTCACTAAGACTGATGCTCTGTCGCCCTTCTCCGGAACATCATGGGTGGTTCACACTTTAGTGCAGCAGTTCTTCCGTGGGGCGACAAGACTCAGGCCCCAAAGAAGGCCAAGATTTCCCAAATGGGATCTTTCTCTTGTTCTCGACTCACTGTCTGGTCTCAGTACTGCAGGATCCACTCCGCTTTCTATCAAAGATCTTTCTGCAAAAGTTGCCTTCCTAGTTGCCATCACTTCGGCCAAAAGGGTTTCTGAGATTGGGTCCTTGGGTCATGAAGAACCTTTCCTGACTTTCTTTCCGCACCGGGTGGTCCTCATCCCTATGCTCGGCTTAAACTTAAAAGTTACTTCAGTGTCCCATGAGAACCAAGTAATTTTCCTACCTACATTCAGGCCTCCGGGGTCCTCTGACGTTCATCCTCTGGATGTAGGTGAAATACTGAAGGAATATTTGCAAGTTACTTACTCCTTTAGATGCTCCGACTACCTGTTTAACTTGCACTCAGGCAGTATCAGAGGGAAGCGAGCTTCGTCCAGAATGATTGCCCAGTCCATCCAGCAAGCTTATAGGGCCAAGGGCTTGGCTCCTCCAGAGGCGGTGATGGCACATTCCACCAGGGGTATGGCGGCGTCTTGGGCAGCAGCCCAGCATGTGGCTCCAGACATCATGTGTAAAGCGGCCTCATGGGCCTCCATTAATACCTTTATGTCACATTATTGCATAGAGCCTGCGTCTCTATCTTATGTGAACTTTGGTTTAAGAGTCCTGTCAGTTGACGGGCTAAATTAAATTTCTTTTTGATCTGTATACCAACCCGTGTGGATTGGCTAGTTATTTTCCATACATAGTCTTCCATGGAGTCTGTCAGGAAAAAGGAAAATGTATTATCAATACTTACCGTAATTTTCCTTTCCTGATGGACTCCATGGCAGACGGAGTTCCCACCCATCGGTCAAAGAGTTGGCTTGTTACGGAACGCAGTCTCTAGTGGTGAGCTCAAATTTATGGGAGTGGGGTCCTATAGCACTGGAGAGGTTAACTCACACGTAGTCTGCCATGGAGTCCATCAGGAAAGGAAAATTACAGTAAGTATTGATAATAAATTTTCCTTTTTGATCTCCTCTGTAAACTTTTGTTTGTTTGTACAATACCAGCACTGCATTCATTTGCATCAATTAATTATTTGTTGATGTAGGAGAGGAGCGCTGTTTGTTTGGTTATATATATATATATATATATATATATATATATATATATATATACACACAATGGCAATAATGAGACAATGTAAAAGATAGAAATAAAATATAAGGTGCAATAAATACTGTAAAAAATGCAGAAAATATAAAAGAATCAGCTGAGTGAGGTGGGAACATCCAAAAAAATAGCTTTGGGGAAATCTGTTATAAATTACTAATAAATATATAATATGGAGAGGGATCAGCATTTAACTGTACCACATCCTGATCAAATAGACTAAATCCCTTTGAGCACACTGTGGACTTAGGTGCAAACTACAGCTAATTTAAAAAAAATATATATATTTTATTAATATATTTATACAGTGCATTCATAAAGTATTCAGACCCCCTTCACTTTTTTCAATTTTGTTATGTTGCAGCCTGACACTACAGTTACTTAAAATTCATACTTTTTTTAAATAATCTATACTCAGTATACCATAATGACAAAGTGAAAACAGAATTCTAGAAATGTCTGTGAATTTATTAAAAAGAAAAAATGTAACTATCACATATGCTCAAGTATTCAGACCCTTTTCTTATTTTTGGCAGCAGTTACAACCTCAAGTTTTTTGAGGTATGATACAACAAGCTTTGCACACCTGGATTGGGGGATTTTCTGCCATTTTTCTTTGTAAATCCTCTGAAGCTCAGTCAGGTTGGATGGGGACCATCGGTAGACAGCTATTTTTAGGTCTGTCCAGAGATATTCAATAGGGTTCATGCCAGGGCTCTGGCTGGGCCACTCTAGGACATTCAAAGTCTTGGCTTTGTGCTTAGGATCGTTGCCATGTAGGAAGGTCAACCTTCAGCCCAGTCTGAGTTTGAGTGATGTGGAACAGGTTTTCATTGAGAATATCTCTGTACTTTGCTCCATTCAGCTTTCTCTCATCACTGACCAGTCTACCAGTCCCTGCTGCTGAAAAACACCCCCACAGCATGATGCTGCCAACACCATGCTTCACTGTTGAGATGGTATTGGGCAGATGATGAGCGGAGCCTGGTTTCCTTCAGACATAACATTTAGAATTGAGGCCAAACAGTTTAATCTTGCTTTTATCAGACCAGAGAATTGTGTTCCTCACAGTCTGAGAGTGCTTTGAGTGCTTTTTTTTCCAAACAAACTTTCATGTGTTTTGCACTGGGGAGAGGTTTCTGTTTACTCGTTCTGCCATAAAATCCAGATCGATGGAGGGCTGCAGTGATGGTTGTTCTGGAACAGTCTCCAAGATGAAGTCACGTGACTGTGATGTAACGCGTAGGGTGTGAGTGGAGGCAGATGTAGACAGGAAATTATGTGTTAGGAAGTCCGGTATCTGGTTATGAATGATTTTTAAAGCATTTTTATATAATTTTATGTGTGAGCATTTTTCTTAATAAATTTACCATTTTTTTTCATTTACCACACTGTGGGAGCCCTTAATTTATGCTTCGTTCAATGAGATTATTGCATAATGGCCACTTGAATACTTAAGGGATCGTAAAGGAACCACATCCCTGCAATTCCTGGAGGCAGTAACTAGTGTACTAAGGGAGAGTCCAGTGTCAGTGGAACGGAGGTTGAAGTGGTTCTATGCTTTGGAACTGGGAATTCAGATTCTTTGGCTAACACATGCTTTTTTTCTCCAGATTGGAGGTGAGAGTTCTGGAGGGAGCACATGCTGTTTTATACATAAGCAGTATTATTTACATTCACTGTGTAGGCCTTACTTACCACAGAAGATCACAAGTATTTTGTAATGGAGGAGTTTTACTGAAGAACTGTGCACATCATTTTGGACTGATTTTTTTATAATATGATCAAGTTTTGGGGGAGCCTGGGGGAAGCACAATGCAATTTTTTTCAGGCTGACAGGAGCTCATTGAGGAGTAACTGTTTCCTGCTATGGGCTCCAGGCAGCCATCTTGGGGAGGAAAACAATCCTGTTGGATGCCAAGGTCCTATGAGTTTTGAGCAGCCAACTTCACTAGGAATTCTACAAATGGTAGGATCCTGCATCATTTAGTGTGCCTGCAGTGTAGGAGTAAGTCAGGTACAAAACCCCTGCTGGATAGGGAGAGAATTGGAGGAACAATAGGGAGAGGTACCTGTTGAGGAGGGACAGAGCAGGTTTCCCTTTACATGGTGTCTCCTCTGTCAGCTTCCTGGAAGAGTCTCCCACTGACAGCCATATATTTGCTGGGACGTTTGGGGATCTCAGTGTGAACAAGTTATAGCCTCCTGCTAGGGGAGTATTCCTCTGCCATTCTGTGGTATGTGAATGGCTGATGTATTACTATTTGGAAAAGTACCCTCTTCTGCCTGAAAAAGTGCGACTTGCAACGTATGTGGTGCCATTGCTGTAAATTGCAGCTTTTCATTTTAAATGTGCAACTAACCAGGTAAATAAGGATAAAGATGTCAACATGATGTTTGCATCCTCATAAAGTAGTTGAAAATGGCAGATTTTATTTTTATATCTTGACAAGATACCTTAAAAAAATCAAATTACAATCAACAGATATCCTCTTTCACAAGTACTTGCAATATGACCTTCTGGCAAAAAAATAAATATATCAGGTGTTTAAAGGGTGGTTGTGGGTGATTGGGATCTGCTTTGTCAGATGTTAAAGTTTCTAGAGCATAGCACCAGCAACTAAGGAATAATTAAAAAAAAAAAAAAAAATATATATATATATATATATTTTTTTTAGCAAGTATTTATTGTCAAAATAATTATTAAGAAGTTTATCTGACAAGTTTATGTGATGAGATTGTGTATGCTAACATTATAACATGGTGAAAAAACCTAAAAAAAGGGGAAAACTAAAGCAGAGTCCCAATGTGTATAAATGTGTAAGAATCTGAGAATAAATATTGCATGTATAATAAGGTGAACCTATTAAAACAATATGAAACTCTGTACATGGCAAATACCGGTATATGATACAAGTGCCAAAAATAATTTCAGGTGAATGAAATCAAAAAATCATGAAAATTCGCACGAATACATAAATTCGCAATGAAATCAGAAACCTGAAAAATCTACATAAACCAACGATGAAAAAAAAACACAAACAAAAAATGTGGGAAGAGAATGAAATTATTTAAAACTAAGATAAATTCCCAAATGAGGATAAGCAGTGATTCAGAAGGTATCCATGTAGATATGAAGACACAGTGTGGGCACGAAGTCGTGAAGAAAAAGGCCCTTCCTCCAAGTAAGTGTTACACCCAGAATGAGTATGTAGTCTCCTTACCCACAGAAGTGACCACAATCGCGGTCTCACCAAGCACAGGAAATTCGGTCTCGGGATGTCCCAAACTGCTGGACCCTTGTTACTCAAAAACATAAACAAAAATTGCGCCCATAGTGCAGTACTTAAAAGAATGATTTATTGTATTCAAATAGATTGCACTTACGACATAATGCTGATAAATAAGCGATGTGTCAATGCATAGACTGGCAGCGTCTCCTCGATCTTCCTCTGCCTGCTGCTTGCTGTATCATCAGTCTCCGAAGAGACAGAATGTGATGACGCCAGTATCACAGGCCTACCCTGCGCGTTTCGTCACGATAGCCATTCCCCAGATGACGTCCTATCGTTGTCTGGGGATTAATAATAATAATAAAAATGCCATAAATCTATCCCCTATTTTGTAGACGCTATAACTTTTACGCAAACCAATCAATATACGCTTATTGTGATTTTTGTTTACTAAAAATATGTAGAAGAATACATATTGGCCTAAACTAAGAAAGAAATTTGTTTTTTTATATATTTTTGGGGGATATTTATTATAGCAAAAAGTAAAAAATATTGTTTTTTTTTCAAAATTTCTCTCTTTTTTGTTTATAGCGCAAAAAATAAAAACCACAGAGGTGATCAAATACCACCAAAAGAAAGCTCTATTTGTGGGAGTAAAGGGACAATTTTGTTTGGGTGCAATGTCGTACGACCTCGCAATTGTCAGTTAAAGCGACGCAGTGCCGTATCGCAAAAAGTGCTCTGATCTGGAAGGGGGTAAATCCTTCTGGGGTGTCAGAAACCATGGAATCAGGATGTACGTCCGAGGATGAGACCCAAGAGCATTCCTCCGGACCGTACCCTTTCCAATGCACCAGGTACTGTATGCGCCTACGGGAGTCAACAAAGGACTGTACTTCATACTCCTCATGGTTCTCAAGCTGTACAGCGTGAGGACGTGGCACCGAGGTGGTAAAGCAAACCAAACGTTTTAAAAAGGAGACAAGAAATACATTTGAAATACGCATATTAGAATGAAGGTCTAATGCGTAAGCCACTGGGTTAATCCTGCAAGAAATACGGAAAGGCCCAATAAACCGAGGTGCGAACTTCAGTGAGGGAAAATGAAGTCGGAGGTTGCGAGATCACAGTCAGCATGGAGTTTGTACCTATCACTAGCATGACGCAAAGCCTTCTGGACTTGTGCCCAAGTAAAACGAAGACCACGGAGATGCTCCTCTAACGCAGGAATACTCTGCGGAACAAATGAGTCAGGCAACATGGTAGGTTGGAAGCCATAATTCGCCATAAACGAGGACAATCAGGAAGCAAAATTCAAGGCACTGTTGTGAGCAAACTCTGCCCACGGTAATAGGTCTGACCAGTTGTTATGATGATCAGAAATATAGCAACGTAGGAATTGCTACAAGGACTGATTGGCTCGTTCTGCGGCCCCATTAGACTGCAGGTGATACACAGAAGAGAAAGCAAGCTGAATTCACAACTGTGCACAAAAGGCTCGCCAAAACCAAGACACAAACTGACTACCCCTGTCCGAGGCAATCACCTTGGGTAACCCATGTAAGCGAAAGATCACCTGAGCAAAAATGGAAGCCAGTTCCTTAGAAGTGGGCAACTTCTTAAGTGGAATACAATGACACATCTTTGACAACCGGTCAACCACCATAAGGATAACAGTGTTGCCTTGGGAGTTGGGTAACTCCACAATGAAATCCATAGACAGGTGGGTCCAGGGCTTCTCTCCATTGGGTATGGGTTGTAGGAGGCCCACTGGAAGGTGTCGTGGAGTCTTACTCTGAGCACACATGGAACAGGCAGCTAAGAAAGCAGTTACATCAGCACGTAAACTAGGCCACCAGAATTGTTGGGAAATGGCCCAAACAAGTTGATTCTTCCCAGGGTGGCCAGCTGCCTTGGAAGAATGGTAAGTCTGGAGCACGGCAGTACAGAGACTCTCTGGGACAAAGCAGCGGTCACATGGTCATGAGCAGCAAGAATTTTGTCACCCAAAGGAGAAGTGAGACTGGTGCGAACCATAGCCAGAATACGATCAGAAGGAATCACAGGAACCAGAACCGACTCCAACTTGAAAGTGGAGGAAAATTGTCGGGACAAGGCGTCAGTCCTTACATTCCTAGTACCGGGTAAAAATGAGACAATGTAATTGAAGCTTGACAAGAAAAGAGCCCATCGTGCCCTTCTGGGAGAGAGGCGTTTAACCTCAGACAAGATTGTTAGATTCTTATAGTCAGTAAGAATGAGAACCGCCACAGTGGTACCTTCGAGGAGATGTCTCTATTCTTTCAGGACTAAAATGATCACCAACAGCTCTCTGTCACCAATCTCGTAATTGCAATCCGCAGGTGACAGTTTCTTGGAAAAGTAGCCACAAGGCTGCATAGCGCTCCCAGAGGTAGGACGTTAAGACAGAAGGGTGCCATCATCAGTCTCAGAAGCATCAACCTCAAGGATAAAAGGTAATGTAGGGTCAGAATGTGCCAACACAGGGGCAGAAACAAAGGCAGCCTTGAGAATCTCAAAGGCCTTAATGAACTCTGGAGACCAACTCTGTGGGTTACCATCCTTTCTGGTCATATCATTCAGGGGCTTGACCAGAGACGAGAAGTTACGAATAAACTTCCGATAATAGTTGGCAAAGCCCAGGAAACGCTGCAGACGACGTAAACCCACTGGTCGCGGCCACTGTAGGACTGTAGAAAGCAGCATCAATGAACAGGCCTGCAGCCCCAGAGTCGATTAGAGCCTGTATCTCGAAGGATGACTCAGCCCAAGAAAGGGTGACCGAAACCAGGGGCTTATCCTTCTGGATAACTGGGGATGAAACAACGTCACCTATGGTCTGTCCATGACAGGGCCTCATAGTTCGGGCGTTCCCTGGACGGGTAGGACAGGACTTCAAAAAGTGACCTGCCTAGCTACTCATCCAGAGTAGCAACAGGTCAGAGAGGATGGTTGGATAGCAGGTCAGCGAATGATTAGTTCATATCATGCAGATGCTCAGTGCTCAACATGTTTTGCGTGTCTTTACACTTCTTCAGGAGCAGAACGTGTGTTGTGGCTATCAAAATACATAGCATGTAATTAGTATATAAGATCATAAAAACAACATACAAAACAAGGCAAAGCAAAATACTACGATACTAGAAAGTCCGTGCTGGTCAGACCAAAGCGATATAGGATGGGACACCAAAAAAGGGGGGCAATAAAAGGCTACCATGGGGGCATGCACAACATGGTACTATCATTGTGTCTGAGAGATGTGTCATGATAGGGAATTTTTTTGTGTATTTTGATAGCCACAACACACTTTCTGCTCCTGAAGAAGCGTAAAGACACGCAAAACATGTTGAGCACTGAGCATCTGCATGATATGAACTAATCGTTCACTGACCTGCTATCCAACCATCCTCTCGGACCTGTTGCTACTCTGGATGAATATCCTCATGTCCGAGTTATCACACATTTAAATGGTTTTGTATAGCAATGGTTCCACTAAATATCTTGTTACATATATGTGATTTGTGGTTTTTAAATTGATGTCCTATCTATATGCTTCTTCAATAAATTATTTTTGTTATATATACTTGTTGTTACTGTGCCTGCAAAGTCCAAAGTCCCCTTTTTTGGTTCTTCATTTGCTAATACAGTTTCAGGACGTGGCACACGTATATGGTTCATGTATCCACAGCACCACTCTGTGTTATGATACATCCCCATTTTTGCATCTCAGGGTAACTCAAGACAACAGGTTTTTGCGTCTCCCATAGAGGGTTTGCCCAGGCCAATGCTCTCTCAATCACAGTGCCGTCTAATACACGCCCCACACTATATAAGGCCACCTGCGTGGCGGCCTTGTGTAGTGTGTTGCGGCGGAGAGAGATAGACAGAGAGACAGTGTCATTTGATTTAAGTTAGATAGAGTAGGCAGGCGAGTCAGTTAGCTGCACTTACAGTGTATTGTGTATATATATGCATCCCCGTACTGCGGCCGACCGGTAGAATTGCCTGGCACAAGAGCCGCCCAGTTCCTTTTCTGACTGGCTCTCTTGGAGGCTGATGGACGTTTTACATCACCGCCCACAGCCTTCATCTTGCCACTCCGGCTGACATGCGCAGTCCGCCGGCGGGGCATACTGTGTCGGTGGGCTGGGTGTGCATGACGCCACTCCGACGTGCTGACGCTCGCGCATGCACGGTGGGGGCCACGCCGCGCACACTCAGCTCAGGGGGACAGAACTCTTCTATTTACTGTTAGCCTATATTGTAGCATTAGACCTATGTAGCCATTGGCCAGCACTCTGTCTTAGCTTTCTCTTGAAGACAAATTTAAATTGTTTGTTCTATACAAGATAAAATATATCTCACTATGAGATATTTTTGTAATGAACTAGATAATTATCTTACATTGTATATACACAGGTTTAAATATGTATCTGCTATCAATATATTTTTGCTTTGCCTAATTTGGCTGCTATAGTGTCCTAGCATTTTCTTTGGCATTTGCAACCTCACACCATAGCTAAAATAGCATTCATATCTATATACTGCTGGTAACTTCAGTGCCTGGATATATTCCCAGGCACTGGTGACCATGTTTTGAACTTCATGTATCTTTATTATTTATATTATTATTATTCACTCTTACTTCTATCTGCTAGATCAGCAGGTATATATATATATATATATATATTTTGTTGAATTATATGAATACTCAATTATATATCCAGTATTTTCAATCTGGATCTATATTCTCAGTACACTTTTCTTTACTCCCAGGGATTCCATTTGCCCCAGTATATTCTTCTGGCCGTCTTGTTGCCGTGGAGTGCGGGGGGGACCTCTTCCTCCTGAGGACAACACTATTCAGCTTACATTTATAGACCTCTCTGATGCCCTTTTGCCTTAAGACAGCTGTCCCACCGGCACAATTATTGGGTGCTATTTTAACTGCAAGCTTTTAATGTGATTTAAGCATGTATTTTTGTATCTTTACATGTCATGGTAATTTACTGATTATATATCTTTAATTATATCTTAGACGAACCCCTCCCCTTTTCTACACGCCTGAAGAAGGACTAAACTATATCCCGAAACACGTTGAGTGTGAGGAGGTTTTTTCATGTATATATTCTGTATGGTGACAGAAACAAATTGTTTAGATAAATCAATGTTTCGTTACAATTTTTTTTAACTCTGTTTATTCATATATAAAATTTGTTCATTATTATATTATTTTGTATACTTCGGTACACTTTTTACACAAGATACTACAAGGTGCCTTAAAAGTCCACTTAGGGGAACTTCTCTTGTCTCTGTCATATATATGCATCCTAGGTGTTGTGTGTATATATATATATATATATATTTATATATATATATATATATATATATATATATACACACTGTATTCAGTTTAGCTAGATCCGTTCCTGTTATTCTCTTCCTACTGACAGGCAGGTGTTTTTACAGTATTTACAATTAGTGTACTGTGTCCTTCCTTTGCACAGTGTACACCTAAAGCTACCTGAAGACAATTTCTGGTGTTCTCATACTAATAATACTACAGGCAGGCAGTTGATTCTGCTAGCTGCAGTATCAGTATATATATACATCCCAGCTTTGTGCAGCTACATCTCACTGCAGGCCATTAGTATGTCTGAAAAGCCAACAAGGAGAGGCAGACAGTCACAAGCCAATAAAAGAGGGCAAGCAGGCTCTGTGTCTAGAGGCAACAGTGCTGGTCGTGGAGACGGTGCATCCTCATCAGCACATGGCCATGGGACATGCTTGTCCTTTTTTCCGCAGCTAGCCGTGTTGAGCCGCAACATGTGGAAGACTTGGTAGAGTGGATGACCACCAAACCGTCCTCATCCTCCTCATCCTCTCTCACCTAGGCTCAGGGTACTTTGTCTGGTAAAGCAGCTGCCAACACGGCCTCTTCCCTCGGCTTAATGGCATCAGTCACTCCTTCCCTAGCCCCACCATGTCCTCCTGACACATGTACAGCCAGATGCAATCACTGAATGAAAAATGAAACCTGCTTACCCAGAGTGATGTCCTGATGCTGGTTGGTTACCTGGATTCAAGGTCCTGCATGTGCCTGGTTTGCCTGCCGTCTGCCACACTACATAGAGGGATGATCTAATACTCGCTGTTCATCTGGTCCTTGGTTTACTGACAAGCTTGTTGAGCTTACTATCTGGTAAGCGTGTATTCTTTATGGTGGAGGATCACTGCAAGGGGTGTTTTCCCACTTTCCACTTTTACACACTGATCCCTATGAAGAGCTATCAGGGGACTCTTCCCATCTCCTTAGAAGATTTTCTGTTCTGGTCTAAGGACTTTGCTGCTTATTAATTTAATATCACTATTTTGTGCTTTTGGCACCTTTTGATCTATATGCACTCGGTATTTGTCAAATAATATTTGGGATTTTTTGTGTCATATTTTTTGTTTATGATTTTATATATACATTCTTCTTCATATTTGGTGTTTTTTCACATATACCTTACCACACATTATGAGGGTTTAGCACAGTTTTTTCTTTGTTTTCCTCCTGAGGAGTCCCCCGAACTGTTTGACCACAGTGTTGGGTACATGCTCCAGGCGGATGCCCAGCATTTTGAGGGCTCCAATGATGGTACCCAGGAAGGCAGTAATGTGAGCCCAGAGAGAGGGGGTGCCCAAGAAGGACAGCAATCTGGCAGTCATGTTCCCCCAGCTGCAGCATACTGCCAGGTTTGCTCCAGTGATGAGGAGGGAGGAGATGATGAGGTCACTGACTCCACGTGGGTGCCTGATAAGAGAGAGGAGGAAGAGGCACATCTCCAATGAGGCAGGATGCCCTCCAGGGGCCAGCTTAAGGGTAGCACACCGACTGCATCACACCGCAGAGCTCCGCATATGCAGGGCACTGCTGTCTCTGCGCATTATTCCAAAAGTTCTTTGGTGTGGGCCTTTTTTGAGACGAGTGCATCAGATCCCACCGCTGCTATTTGCAACATATGTCTCAAGCGTATCTCGCGTGGCCAAAACGTCACCCGCTTGGGCACCACATGCTTGACCTGACATATGTCGACCTGCCATGCAGTTTGTTGGCAAGCGTACCTAAAAGACCCACACCAAAGAACAAAGTGGACCTCTCCTTGCTCCTCATCAGCTGGGATCTCCAACCCCACTATACCTTCAGTCCTCTCTGAAACCTGCACTGAGAGGAATGAAGGTGTAGAATTAGGTGTAATAAATAATAAGGTGATTCTGCGCAGATATTAAAATAGTGCCAAAGTAATAAATTAAAATATTTTAGGAGAGTATTTAAATTATGTCCATATCGTATAAAACCGCGTGGTATTTAGGAAAAAATATATAAAGTATATAAAAAAATATAGAAAGTATATACAAATATTTAAAAATATTATATCTCAAATGGGAAATATTCAATCAATAATCTATATGGCAATAATAATGTCCATATGTGAATTCTCAGTGCCTGGCAGGCAATAGTATCAACAATAAACAAATAAATATATATCCAAACATATGGAATTAGATGGATGAAGTAAGTATAGTCTGGACTTGATAAGTTTCACTTTAAATGTGTATGACAGTGATAAAGGGCAATCTGTAGGAAGACCAACCAGTATTAAAGTGGTTAGAGGATAATAAAGTCCTATGAATATAAGATGAGGTACGGATGATTGTTCCAAATGCTTCTGCTGCAGCTCCTTTATGTGTCTGGTCTCCCAGAACTCTTACCTCGAGATTAGTGATAGCATGCAATTACCGCCGTCACCACTGGGGGGATCCCTCGGTTTTCCTAAGCAGTGATCATCTCTCCTCTGGATGGCATATCGTGATGCTGTTTCCTCTCTCCTAGCTACGTTCAGTCTCTCTCTCCTGTTAGATGGGATGGTACCTCCGTGAAGAGGAGACGGGGAGAGAGAAAAGGGGGGGGGGGGCTCCAATAGTGCAGTATGTCAAGTTTTTTTTTTAAAGTATATTTATTAAAAGGCATATACTCTTGCACAAAGCAAAATTAAAAAACACAGGGAACAAATTAGGCATTGTTCCTCGCCTTCTCACGTCACTTCCGGTCACGGCTCTATCCGGCCAATCCCTACGCGTTACGTTGTTTCACACAACTTCATCTGGGGAACCGGTGTCTTGCCGAGAAAGTTCCCTCGGCGGATAAGTTCCTCCCCTGTACTGCGCAGGCGCGGTGCCTGCGCAGTACCAACTACTGTCAGCCGGCGGAGATAGCCGAAGCTCAAAATCCACAATCGGCTGTACTCGGCGCCTGCGCTCTGGGTCCAGATTCCTTCCCCACCATCCAAGTGGACCTGGAGGGGGAATCTAAAAGTGCCGAGCGCAGCGAGGCCGTGCCCGAAGCGTGGCGAGCGAAGCGAGCCCGCGAGGGGCCCTCTTACAGGCGCCGTGTACAGCTGATTTTCAGCTGTTCCGCTTTGGCTATTTCCGCCGGATCGTACTGCGCATGCGCAGTACAGTGAGGAACTTATCCGCCGAGCGGAACTTATTCGGCAGAACACCGGATTGTTTATTGGACTATGTTTTTATTGTTAAATTCCGGAAGTGGTATAGCGGCCATTTTAGGAATGGGCGATATGGGTACACCGCGGCCATTTTGTTGTAGTCTATTATAGAGGTATATTGCAGTCATGATTAGATGTTAAATCTACCGTCGGCCATTTTTTGTAAGTTTAGTGTCTGCAATGTAGGTATAAAACCCCGGCCATTCATACAATCGCAATCTTGAACTAGTAAGGCTACATTTTACAATTCTGGATTTATTTAGAGCCTGTAAGATTAAATATACATTACTTATTAGTGAGTATATACCTCACTAGTGGAATTGGTGTCTGATATAGTCGCTTAGCGTCTGTTTGGTGAGATAATATATACTGTTCTATATCCATGGTGTAAAACATTCTTGATTGGACCAACCAATCAATCTTAATCAAATTGTATATCATCAAATATATAATATGCATTTTACACACCAACCTCTTAATACAAAAACAAATAAAAGTTATTCTTTATATCTCAATGGTGAATTATTACGTACTAAAATTAATTTGTTAAAATGTTTAGTAAATAATTAAAATTCATTAATAGATATATCCCAGAGTAACCCTATGGTGTTGTGATTTATGATACATACATATTATCTAATTCGTGATCTCCTCCTAGAGGTGTCTATATGTTTCCAGCAATACTAGCTGCATATTTATCCATTTTATTGTAAAGCTACTCATGTAAATAGGGTATGGGTATAAAAATGGAATCGATATAATAAAATTAATTACATGTATTAAAAGTTACTTAAAAAACAATTCAAATCAAACTCTACGTTCATTCCCCCAGTTGTTAATGTGCGCATAGTATATATCCATTTGGATTCCTTCTGACTAAGGCCTCTTTCACACGGGGCAGATCAGTCATGATCCGCCCCGTGAACATCCGCTTGCTCAGCGGGGATAGCTCCGCCGATCCCCGCTGAGCAGGAAGATGACAGGTGCATCGCTGCACGCTATGCAGCGACGGACCTGTCAGAGCGCCGCTCTCCCCTATGGGGGGATCGGATGATGACGGTCCGTAGTGTCCGTCGTCATCCGATCCGATCCGAAAATGGAGGAAAAAGTAGGTTTTTCCTCCGTTACACTTTTCGGATCGGAGCGGGTCGGATGTCAGCGGACATGTCACCGCTGACATCTGACGCTCCATAGGGATGAATGTATGTCCGTTTTTCATCCGAAAACGGAAGGATGAAAAACGGACATACGGATCATCCGTGTGAAAGAGGCCTTATTGTTCTAATTTTGTGACTACCTCTCCACGCTTTTTGGTATTTGTCAATACCCCAAAATTGGAGTTCTGAGGGATCCTTATTATGTTTCAATAGGAAATGTTTTGATACATTGTGTTTTGGAAAGGCATTTTGTATATTTTGTATATGTTCCTTTATCCTTACTTTCAGTGCTCTCTTGGTCCTTCCAACATACTGTAAATTACAGCTGCACTGGAGAACATATACAACTCCTTCTGTATGGCAATTAATAAAATCATGGATCATATGTACTTGGCCCGTATTCGTGGCTGTAAATTCCGTTCTTTTGGTCTGAAACTTTTTTGCATGACGACAGGCGTAACAATTTTTGCAAGGATAAAATCCTTTGCCATTAAAGAAGGTGAAAGTTGGTTTCTTTGGTGGTTCTATTACTGATTTGACAATCAGATCCTTGATTGTGGGAGCCCTTTTATAGATGATGTTTGGACTTTCTGGTAATATCATATTTAAATCTTTGTCATTTTTGAGGATGTGCCAATGGCGTTTAATAATCCTGGCCACATCCTTATATTGGGCGTTATAGTCCCATATTAAGCTTGGTGCTTCCGATAACATTTTCTTTTTTGGTTTATCTTGTAACATTTGGGTTCTCTCGATCTTTTCAACATGTTGTATTTGATCTTTTATCCATGAGTCATTGTATCCCTTAGCTTTAAATCTTTCACCTATTGCTAGTGCTTGAGATAAATAGTCTTCATTTTTGGTGCAGTTCCGTTTCAACCGAATGAATTGTCCTTTTAGTATATTGTATAACCACGGTTTGTGATGGCAGCTCTTTATAGATAAGCAACTGTTAGCATCAACATTCTTGAAATACGTTTTGGTGGTTAGTTTGTCCTCCTCTAATAAAGACCTAATAACGAAAGATTTGGAAGTTCAACAACATAAGAGGAAAAAATATCAACGGGATATGTCGGATTACAAAACAGGAAATGTTTTTAAATGGCAGAGTAAAATAGAAGAACCACAACCGAGCTCTACATACTCCACACCAGAAAGGGAAGTTAAAATACAGGATCCCACCACAGCCCAGGTAGAAATCCCCAATAGACGGGAAAAGAGGGAATCACAGTATGAAGCCACTAGATCCACTTACAATTAATATAGTAATAACGGACCTCAATATAATCAACAAGAGAGCCACCACCATATACAATACATGGACCAACAAAATCAACAACAACAAGGTAACTACTATGGTGGACAACAGACACACCAACGCAATTATGAAAATACGGGATACCATACCCCGAAAAATAGAGGAAGGAAACCCTTCAAAAAACATTTCAAGAAACCCTATAATAACCGAAAAAACTATGATAGGAATTATGGGGATTATAGGGGACCCCCCTATCAACAAAATTACCATAGAGATTCCCCCTACCAACAGGACCACCAGAGAAGATACCCTCAACAACCAGGGGAATATGGAGGACAAAATAGAACACCAATACCAACTCATAATAGGTATGACCCCATTAGGGACTATCAGGATCAGCCAACTGACCAACATTACAACGACTACCAATACAATGAAAACATACAGCCTTCTTTTTTAGACAGGGAGAGGAGAGATTACTCCCCGGGAAGACACATATCGATCACCAAGGAGAAAACCTCAAGTCGAAAGAACACCAAGCAGCCCAGAACAAAGAGAGGACATAGAGCGGGCAAGAGAGTCCAAGAGAAAAAGAGAATAATAGGAGGAAATGTTGTCAATTTAAGTGGAAAACCCATCACGACAGATGAACTGGCTGTCCTGGACAAAGGCCTTAAACATGCACCGATTAAGAATTTAAACAAATTTGATACCTATATAGGTATACAAAAATACATCAGGAAAATCAACATCAAGAAAAGTATTATGAATCATCCGTCAGAAAATACAAGGAAAAATACCACTTTAAACATGACACAGGGCACACTACGTAACAACTCGGTTTTCAATCCACAGATATCAAACAATCAACATACAGAGGTATTTAAACAACTGGTAATACAAGATCTGGAATCTTTGAAATTGACGAAGAAATCGGACCCGATCCATATAAGAAATGGGATCAAATTACTACAAGAAAGAAAAGATATAGTAATACGACCGGCCGATAAAGGAGGGGCAGTGGTCCTACAGTCAAAAGAACAATACCTGAGTGAATTAAATCAACAACTATCCGATGAAAAAACCTACATCAAACTGATGGGCAATCCCACGTCTAAATATAAGAAAGAGTTAGAATCCCTCGTAAATCTAGGTACAAAAAAAGAGATACTCAACAAAAAAGAATCAAAATATCTTATCCCTGAGTCATGCCGAATACCGGTGATATACACGGTTCCAAAAATCCATAAATCTATGGTAAACCCACCAGGTAGACCCATCGTGAATGGGATAGATTCCCTAACATCAAGAATGGGACAGTACATAGATTATTTCATTCAACCAGCAATACAATCAACCCGAGCCTACCTCAAAGATACTAAACACGTCTTACAGTTATTAGAAAACACACCAGTACTAGAAGGAAGAACTATCCTAGCAACAGCGGTTGTGACATCGTTATATACGATTGTAGCGCACCATGAAGCTTGTTCAGCGATTAAATGGCTCCTTAGACACCACAGCACTTTACCATGCATACAAAGGAAATACATTATTAAATGCCTTGATTTCTGCCTGAAATGCAATTACTTCTGGCATGACCAAAATTACTACAAACAAGCAATAGGAATTGCTATGGGTGGAAAGTTTGCATCGGGAGTTGCCAATGCCTTTATGGCGGAATGGGAGGAGACAGCGATTTACACAGACACCCCAAGGGAACTCACCCTATACAAGAGATTCATAGATGATCTAATAATAATTTGAAATGGAGATAGAGACAAACTGGAAACTTCTTAATCAAGCTCAATGAAAATAATAAAAATATTAAATTGGTGTGGAAGATAGACGAGAAAACGGTGGACTTCCTAGGCCTAAATATCTGCATAGAGGAGGACAAACTAACCACCAAAACTTATTTTAAGAATGTTGATGCTAACAGTTACTTATCTATAAAGAGCTGCCATCACAAACCGTGGTTATACAATATACCAAAAGGACAATTCATTCGGTTGAAACGGAACTGCACCAAAAATGAAGACTATTTATCTCAAGCACTAGCAATAGGTGAAAGATTTAAAGCTAAGGGATACAACGACTCATGGATAAAAGATCAAATACAACATGTTGAAAAGATCGAGAGAACCCAAATGTTACAAGATAAACCAAAAAAGAAAATGTTATCGGAAGCACCAAGCTTAATATTGGACTATAACGCCCAATATAAGGATTTGGCCAGGATTATTAAACGCCATTGGCACATCCTCAAAAATGACAAAGATTTAAATATGATATTACCAGAACGTCCAAACATCATCTATAAAAGAGCTCCCACAATCAAGGATCTGATTGTCAAATCAGTAATAGAACCACCAAAGAAACCAACTTTCACCTTCTTTAATGGCAAAGGATTTTATCCTTGCAAAAATTGCTACGCCTGTCGTCATGCAAAAAAGTTTCAGACCAAAAGAACGGAATTTACAGACACGAATACGGGCCAAGTACATATGATCCAAGATTTTATTAATTGCCATACAGAAGGAGTTGTATATGTTCTCCAGTGCAGCTGTAATTTACAGTATGTTGGAAGGACCAAGAGAGCACTGAAAGTAAGGATAAAGGAACATATACAAAATATACAAAATGCCTTTCCAAAACACAATGTATCAAAACATTTCCTATTGAAACATAATAAGGATCCCTCAGAACTCCAATTTTGGGGTATTTACAAATACCAAAAAGCGTGGAGAGGTAGTCACAAAATTAGAACAATAAGTCAGAAGGAATCCAAATGGATATATACTATGCGCACATTAACACCTGGGGGAATGAACGTAGAGTTTGATTTGAATTGTTTTTAAAGTAACGTTTAATACACGTAATTAATTTTATTATATCGATTCCATTTTTATACCCATACCCTATTTACATGAGTAGCTTTACAATAAAATGGATAAATATGCAGCTAGTATTGCTGGAAACATATAGACACCTCTAGGAGGAGATCACGAATTAGATAATATGTATGTATCATAAATCACAACACCATAGGGTTACTCTGGGATATATCTATTAATGAATTTTAATTATTTACTAAACATTTTAACAAATTAATTTTAGTACATAATAATTCACCATTGAGATATAAAGAATAACTTTTATTTGTTTTTGTATTAAGAGGTTGGTGTGTAAAATGCATATTATATATTTGATGATATACAATTTGATTAAGATTGATTGGACCATGGATATAGAACAGTATATATTATCTCACCAAACAGACGCTAAGCGACTATATCAGACACCAATTCCACTAGTGAGGTATATACTCACTAATAAGTAATGCATATTTAATCTTACAGGCTCTAAATAAATCCAGAATTGTAAAATGTAGCCTGACTAGTTCAAAATTGCGATTGTATGAATGGCCGGGGTTTTATACCTACATTACAGACACTAAACTTACAAAAGATGGCCAACGGTAGATTTAACATCTAATAATGACTGCAATATACCTCTATAATAGACTACAACAAAATGGCCGCGGTGTACCCATATCGCCCATTCCTAAAATGGCCGCTATACCACTTCCGGAATTTAACAATAAAAACATAGTCCAATAAAGAATCCGGTTCCCCAGATGAAGTTGTGTGAAACAACGTGACGCGTAGGGATTGGCCGGATAGAGCCGTGACCGGAAGTGACGTGAGAAGGCGAGGAACAACGCCTAATTTGTTCCCTGTGTTTTTTAATTTTGCTTTGTGTAAGAGTATATGCCTTTTAATAAATATATATTTTTTTAAAACTTGACATACTGCACTATTGGAGCCCCCCCCCCCTTTTCTCTCTCCCTGTCTCCTCTTCACGGAGGTACCATCCCATCTAACAGGAGAGAGAGACTGAACGTAGCTAGGAGAGAGGAAACAGCATCACTATATGCCATCCAGAGGAGAGATGATCACTGCTTAGGAAAACCGAGGGATCCCCCCAGTGGTGACGGCGGTAATTGCATGCTATCACTAATCTCGAGGTAAGAGTTTTGGGAGACCAGACACATAAAGGAGCTGCAGCAGAAACATTTGGAACAATCATCCGTACCTCATCTTATATTCATAGGACTTTATTATCCTCTACCCACTTTAATACTGGTTGGTCTTCCTACAGATTGCCCTTTATCACTGTCATACACATTTAAAGTGAAACTTATCAAGTCCAGACTATACTTAATTCATCCATCTAATTCCATATGTTTGGATATATATTTATTTGTTTATTGTTGATACTATTGCCTGCCAGGCACTGAGAATTCACATATGGACATTATTATTGCCATATAGATTATTGATTGAATATTTCCCATTTGAGATATTATATTTTTAAATATTTGTATATACTTTCTATATTTTATATATACTTTATATATTTTTTTCTAAATACCACGTGGTTTTATACGATATGGACATAATTTAAATACTCTCCTAAAATATTTTAATTTATTACTTTGGCACTATTTTAATATCTGCGCAGAATCACCTTATTATTTATTTCATTTGAAAAGTGGTTTGTGTCACACTAATAGATTTTGCTGCAATTATGCACTTTCACTTTTAAATAGTTTATGAATATTTTGCAGTTATCCAGAGTAGCGCGAAGGCACTTTGCTCACTTAGAATTAGGTGTGTCACAGCCAAGTACTTGCGGGCAATCTGCTACCGGTACGCCGACGTCAGATTGTACCAGGCAAATTTCTCTGCCCCAGCTGCTGCACCGCCAAAAGAAGTTCGCTCCCAGCCATTCACATGCCCAGCGGTTGAATGCTAGCTTGTCTAAATTGCTAGCACTTCAACTGCTGCCTTTTCAGTTGGTAGACGCTGCCCCCTTCCGTGAGTTTGTGGAATGTACGGTTCCTCAGTGGCAGGTTCCCAAACGCCACTGTTTCTCACCGAAGGCGATTCCAGCTCTCTACTGGCATGTGGAAGGCAATGTCTTGGCCTCGCTGGACAGGGCAGTCAGCGGTAAGGTGTATATTACCTCTGACTCATGGTCCAGCAGGCATGGACAGGGACGTTACCTGTCTTTCACCGCACACTGGGTGACTTTTCTGGCAGCTGGGAAGGATGAAGGACAGGGTGCAGTAGTGTTGGAGGTTGTTCCACCACCACGCCTCCAAAATTCTTCTAGTAGTGATTCTGCCACACCTCTCTCCTCCACCCCTCCACTTCTTCTTCCTCCATGGCCTCTTCCTGTGCTGATTTGTCCTCGGAAGCAGCGGTGCTCCGTAGGCGTTCAAGGGGCTACGCAAGCATGCAGGCAAAAAGATGCCATGCGGTGCTTGAGCTGGTGTGCTTGGGGGACAGGAGCCACACTGGGGCAGAGATTCTGTCAGCTCTACAGGGGCAGGTTCAGAGGTGGTTGACGCTACGCCAGCTTAAGCCAGGTATAGTGGTTTGCGACAATGGCACCAACCTCCTCTCCCCCTTCGACAGGGACAACTGACCCATGTGCCCTGTTTGGCTCACATCCTTAACTTGGTGGTGCAGTGGTTCCTGGGCAGGCACCTGGGCTTACAGGATGTCCTGAGGCAGGCCAGGAAAGTCTGTGTGCATTTCAGCAGGTCATATAATGCCAGTGCTCGGCTGGCTCACCTCCAAAAGGAATTTAACCTGCCCAAGAACCGCCTAATCTGTGACATGCCCACCAGGTGGAACTCAACGTTGTCTATGCTGCAGCGGCTGCACATGCAGCAGAGAGCCATCAATGAGTACCTATGCGACTATGGCACCAGGACAGGGTCAGGGGACCTTGGTTTTTTTTCCCCACGTCAGTGGGCTATGATTAGGGATGCATGCACTGTCCTGTCACCATTTGAGGAGGCCACCTGCTGGAGCACACGCTGTGTGGAATAATGGACAGGGCACTTGAGGCAGAACAGAGGGAGGAAGAGGAGGACTTCCTTACCTCTCAAGGCCCCTTTTATCCAGACAGTGTTCCTGCGTGCCCGCCGATCACACAGGAAGAGGAGGAGGGGGAGGATTGTCTCAGCATGGAGGTGGTGCAGCAGTCTTCCAGGGATCATTTACAGTCCGAAGAAACCCATGGACTTGTACGTGGCTGGGAGGAGGTGGCTGCAGATCATGTCATCCTTAGTGACCCAGAGGACTCTGGACTGAATGCCTCAGCAAACCTACGTTGCATGGCCTCCCTGATCCCGCAAAGCCTGCGGAAGGATCCTCGTATTTGTGGTATCAAGGGGAGGGATCAATACTGGCTGGCAACCCTCCTTGATCCATGTTACAAGGGTAAGGTTGCAGACCTTATCTTGCCATCGCAGAGAGAGTAGAGGATGAAACATCTTTGGGAGGCCTTACAGAAAGGTTTGTGCAACGCGTTTCCAGATCCTGGGAGGTTACAATTTCCTGGTCCTCCTGGACAACGTATTGCTGAGACTTTGGTCAGTCACAGAAGGAGCAGTGGAGAAGGTGGCCGTCTGATCGATGCGTTCAGACAATTTTTTAGTCCGCAGCCCCAAGGTATGATCGGTTCCAGCAACCATCGCCAGCGTCTGATTCACATGGTGCAGGAATACCTAGGGGCAAGATCAGACTTGGACACCTTTCCCACTGAAACTCCTCTGGGTTACTGGGTCTTGAGGATGGATCACTGGCCAGATCTTGCACAGTACGCAGTTGTGCTACTGGCCTGTCCTGCATCCAGCATTCTTTCAGAACGCACATTCAGTGCTGCTGGAGGCTTTGTAACCGATCACAGGGTGCGCCTGTCCACCGAATTGGTCGATTGGCTGACCTTCATAAAAATGAATCAGTCTTGGATCACCAGCTACCAAGCACCTGATGTAACCGACTGATTTTTTTAAAAATGTGAGATCCCTTCAAGACTGCCTATGCTGCTGCTGAGTGACTATCCTGTTATGCTGCGCGAGAGTCCTCTTCCTCCTCAATTTTCATGCTGATAGCTTGTAAGAACATTTTTGGTTCTGGGCACCACCACCAGTGGCCAAGGCCCAATTTTTCTGCCCCTGTTTAACAGGGGGTGTAATTACAATTTTTGATGCAATAATTTGCAGCAGGGCTCATTCCTGCGCTCCAACTATAGTATCTGTGAGGGGTTGCAGTGTTGTGGCAACAGCACCAGTGCCCAAGGCCCAATTTTCAGCCCCTGTTTAACAGGGGTGTATAATTGCAATTTTTGCTGCAATACATTGCAGCAGGACTCATTCCTGCACTCCAACTATAGCATCTGTGAGGGGTTGCAGTGTTGTGGCAGCAGTGGCTAAGGCCCAATTTTTCTGCCCCTGTTTAACAGGGGCGTGTAATTACAATTTTTGCTGCAATACTTTGCAGCAGGGCTCATTCCTGCGCTCCAACTAGAGTATCTGTGAGGGGTTGCAGTGTTGTGGCACCACCACCAGTGCCAAAGGCCCAATTTTTCAGCCCCTGTTTAACAGAGGCATGTAATTACAATTTTTGATGCAATACTTTGCAGCAGGGCTCATTCCTGCGCTCCAACTATAGTATCTGTGAGGGGTTGCAGTGTTGTGGCACCAGCACCAGTGCCCAAGGCCCAATTTTTTAGCCCCTGTTTAACAGGGGCGTATAATTACAATTTTTGCTGCAATACTTTGCAGCAGGGCTCATTCGTGCGCTCCAACTAGAGTATCTGTGAGGGGTTGCAATGTTGTGGCACCAGTGTCTAAGGCCCAATTTTTCTGCCCCTGTTCAACAGGGACATGTAATTACAATTCTTGATCTAATATTTCACAGCAGGGCCCATTCCTGCGCCCATCAAGAGTAACTGTGAGGGCTTACAGTGTTGTGGCAACACCACCACCACCAAAGGCCCAACTTTTCTACCACTGTTCAACAATGGCAGGTAATTACAATTCTTGATCTAATATTTCACAGCAGGGCCTGTTCCTGCGCCCACCAAGAGTAACTACTTTCAAACATCCAATTTACAAATGACTCCTACATGCAAACGGAAGGAGACAACAGGAAGTGAGATGAAATCTACCCCTAGGAAAGAAAAATCTCTCCTGTAACGCCCTGTACACACGATCAGGCATTGATCGGACATTTCGACAACAAAATCCATGGATTTTTTCCGACGGATGTTGGCTCAAACTTGTCTTGCATACACACGGTCGCACAAAGTTGTTGGAAAATCCAATCATTCTGAACGCGGTGACGTAAAACACGTACGTCGGCACTATAAACGGGGCAGTAGCCAATAGCTTTCGTCTCTTAATTTATTCTGAGCATGCGTGGCACTTTGTGCGTCGGATTTGTGTACACACGATTGGAAGTTAAACGATCGGATTTTGTTATCGGAAAATTTTATATCCTGCTCTCAAACTTTGTGTGTCGGAAATTCCGACTAAAAAAGTCCGATGGAGCCCACACACGATCGGAATTTCTGGCAACACAATCCAATCGCACTTTTTCCATCGGAAAATCCGACCGTGTGTACAGGGCATAAGAGTTAATATGGGAAAAACGTGTCTCCTCTTCACTGATGCTTTATCACCAATCCTTGTTTCACTAAAAACCCCAAATTTTCAAAAAACATTTGTCATTGGGACAGAAAGTGAGGTGAAATCTTCTGAAGAGGTGCACAGACAGCAAAACAAATGTTACAGGGGTGATAACTGCACCTAAATGAGGAGGGTGCAGATCTGCTGGGAATGAAGATGGCCAAAAAGTTAGAGGGGTTTTTAAACTAGGCAATGCGGGGGAGGGTCCAGAGGTAGAGATAGCCAGCGCGAAAGATATTCCAGAGGGTAGTATTGGGGGCATTAGTGGTAGGTTCACCAAAGCACAAAAACACAAGGTAAGTATAGTAGCAAGTCATAGTTGCAATCTCGAAACACCCAATACGAGGACAATATGCGACCGGTCTAAACTATGTGGCATGTTCACCAATGCCAGGAGCATGGTGGACAAGATGGGTGAACTAGAGATACTGTTGTACGAGGAGGATTTGGATTTTGTGGGAATTTCAGAGACCTGGTTCAACAGCTCTCATGATTGGCTGGCAAACATTCAAGGGTATACCCTATACAGCAAGGAAATAGAGGGTAAAAAAGGGGGAGGGGTATGCCTATATATAAAGAATAATGTACAAGTAAATGTGAGAGATGACATCGCTGAGGGAGCTAGGAAGGAGGTGGAATCCTTATGGGTAGAGCTCCAAAGGGATGAAGCTAAGGGGAAAATAATACTGGGAGTATGCTATAGGCCCCCTGACCTGAGGGAGGAAGTGGAGACAGATCTCCTATCACAATTTGGATTAGCAGCAAGGATGGGAAGTGTTATCATAATGGGGGATTTTAATTATCCAGACATAGACTGGGCGGAGGGAACCAGTTCCTTAATGTCTTGCAGGACAATTTTATGGGTCAGATGGTAGATGCACCAACTAGAAATAAAACATTACTGGATCTACTGATTACTAACAATACAGATCTGATCACGGATGTGTAAATATGGGGCAATTTAGGTAACAGCGATCACAAGTCAATTAGTTTCAGTATAAATCACACAAGTAGTAAACCTAAAGGGAATACAAAGACACTGGATTTCAAAAGAGCCAACTTCCCTAAACTACAAACCTTGCTAAAAGGCATACATTGGGATAAAATATTAGGAACAAAGAATACGGAGGAGAGATGGGTTTGCTTTAAGAGCATATTAAATAAGGGCATTAGCCAATGCATCCCATTGGGTAATAAATTTAAAATAGCGAACAAAACTCCTCGATGACTTAACTCCATTGTAAAAATGCATATAAAAGCAAAGGAGAAGGCCTTCAAAAAATACAAGGTTGAGGGATCATCCTCAGCATTCAGACTTTATAAAGAATGTAACAAGAAATGTAAGGGTGCAATTAGGACGGCTAGATCGAACATGAAAGACACATAGCGGAGGAGAGCAAAAAAAATCCCAAGAAATTCTTTAAGTATGTAAACAGTAAAAGAGGGAGGACAGACCATATTGGCCCCATAAAGAATAAGGAAGGACATCTGGTTACAAAGGATGGGGAGATGGCGAAGGTATTGAATTTATTCTTCTCCTCAGTCTTCACGAGTGAATCGGGGGGCTTCAGTAACCAAAACTGCAGTGTTTATCCTCATGACACAACACAGGAAGCACCTCCATGGTTAACAGAGGACAGAATTAAAATTAGACTTGAGAAACTTAACATTAATAAATCACCGGGACCAGATGGCTTGCATCCGAGGGTACTTAGGGAACTCAGTCAAGTGATTGCCAGACCGTTGTTCCTAATTTTTACAGACAGTCTACTGACTGGAATGGTACCAGCTGATTGGAGAAAAGCCAATGTAGCACCAATATTTAAAAAGGGCCCAAAATACATCCCTGGGAATTACAGACCAGTTAGCCTAACATCAATAGTATGTAAACTCTTGGAGGGGATGATAAGGGACTATATACAAGATTTTAGTAATAAGAACGGTATCATTAGCAGTAATCAGCATGGATTCATGAAGAATCGTTCTTGTCAAACCAATCGGTGAGTTGCCATCTAGATAAAGGAAGGCCCGTAGACGTGGTGTATCTGGATTTTGCAAAAGAACTTGACACAGTTCCCCATAAACATTTACTGTACAAAATAAGGTCCGTTGGCATGGACCATAGGGTGAGTACATGGATTGAAAACTGGCTACAAGGGCGAGTTCAGAGGGTGGTGATAAATGGGGAGTACTCGGAATGGTCAGGGGTGGGTAGTGCGGTTCCCCAGGGTTCTGTGCTGGGACCAATCCTATTTAATTTGTTCATAAACGACCTGGAGGATGGGATAAACAGTTCAATCTCTGTATTTGCAGACGATACTAAGCTAAGCATGGCAATAACTTCTCCGCAGGACGTGGAAACCTTGCAAAAAGATCTGAACAAACTAATGGGGTGGGCAACTACATGGCAAATGAGGTTCAATGTAGAAAAATGTAAAATAATGCATTTGGGTGGCAAAAATATGCATGCAATCTATACACTGGGGGGAGAACCTCTGGGAGAATTTAGGTTGGAAAAGGACCTGGGGGTCCTAGTAGATGATAGGCTCAGCAGTGGCATGCAATGCCAAGCTGCTGCTAACAAAGCAATCAGAATATTGGCATGCATTAAAAAGGGGATCAACTCCAGAGATAAAACGATAATTCTCCCACTCTACAAGACTCTGGTCCTGCCGCACCTGCAGTATGCTGTCCAGTTCTGGGCACCAGTCCTCAGGAAGGATGTACTGGAAATGGAGCGAGTACAAAGAAGGGCAACAAAGCTAATAAAGGTAAAATAAGAAAAGTCGCGCTTAAAAAGTGAAAAGGGCCAGAATCAAATGTCTCTAGCCTAGAGGAATATATGCACATAAGTGATAATCACTGTGCCTAAAAATTAAAATAGTGGAACACAAGAATTGCTCTTATGTCCACACAAAATGTGAATAATGGACAGTGTTGAAACGTGATAAAGTGACAAATAAATGCCTCAAAACACTCTAACGAAAATGTGACAAACTAACATCACTGTGAAACATAAATATCTAAAAAAAAAATAAAAAAATATATGTGAATTGAAAAAACAAATCTTCAAAGTGCAAATAGTGTCCCTAATAACAGTACATAAAGCAAAATTGGTAATAGTCCAAAAAGCTGAATAAGAAAAAGTATATCCCCAAGTGACAGGTGAATATTAGTAATCTTGCTGCAGTGAATAGGGTGCGTTGATGAACCTCCACCTTCAAAAACTACTGCCTCTTACCAAAAGATGTTGGTCTCTAAATAATAGGAGACCTTACTGGGCGGATGGCTGCAACCCCAGCCCGGGATCTGTGTGACAGGCACTAGATGTCATCCGGTCTGCAAAAAACCTCCTCAGCCGGCCGCACCAGGATGGTTGGGATAGGTCACCAAAAAAGAAATAAACAGCTCCATTGGGAGGAGGAGCCACGCCCCGACGACACCGCGATTTGAATACCCGGAAGGAACGGGTTGTTTTGGAGCCGGCCGGCTTTTCCTGTATACGCTCATTTACCACTGACGTCTGTAAGTGCATCTCTGATCTTGCTATTTAATAAATGTAAGGTTTTACGCTATGTGGAGCTGTTTTGAGGCATTTATTTGTCACTTTATCACGTTTCAACACTATTATTCATTATTCACATTTTGTGTGGACATAAGAGCAATTCTTGTGTTCCACTATTTTAATTTTTAGGCACAGTGATTATCACTTATGTGCATATATCCCTCTAGGCTAGAGACATTTGATTCTGGCCTTTTTCACTTTTTAAGCGCGACTTTTCTTATTTTACAGATTATGCGGTTTACCACTTTTTAGTCGCAGCTCAAGCAGGTTTTTTGTTAAGCGCAGTATTTTATTTCACATAAAGCTAATAAAGGGTCTGGAGGATCTTAGTTATGAGGAAAGGTTGCGAGCACTGAACTTATTCTCTCTGGAGAGGGGATATGATTTCAATATACAAATACCATACTGGTGACCCTACAATAGAAATAAAACTTTTTCGCAGAAGAGAGTTTAACAAGACTCGCGGCCACTCATTAAAATTAGAAGAAAAGAGGTTTAACCTTAAACTATGTAGAGGGTTCTTTACTATAAGAGCGGCAAGGATGTGGAATTCCCTTCAACAGGCGGTGGTCTCAGCGGGAAGCATTGATAGCTTCAAGAAACTATTAGATAAGCACCTGAATGACCGCAACATACAGGGATATATAATGTAATACTGACACATAATCACACACATAGGTTGGACTTGATGGACTTGTGTCTTTTTTCAACCTCACCTACTATGTAACTATGTAACTATGTAACTATAACCCTTCCCTATGTTTTCCAAAAAGCTTAAAAATAGATTTTTTTGGCTGGAGCTACACTTTAAAAATGTACCAGTTCAAAATTACAAACAGATTCTACTTAACAATAAACCTACAGTCCCTGTCTTGTTTGCACCGCCTGTATACTGCTGTTCAGAGTATATAGGGCCTGGGGGCCCCACGCCTTTCCTTTTTTTAATTTGGGTGCTGGGTTCCCCTTAATATCCATACAAGACCCAAAGGGCCTGGTAATGGATTAGGGGGGTACCCATGCTGTTTGTCTCACTGATTTTCATCCATATTGCCGGGACCCGACATTACATTAAAGCCACAAGCAGTTTTAAATGACTTTTATTCCTTTAAAAATGTCATTTTGTGCAGGGACTGTTCTAAGCACGGGAAACACGGGCCTCTTTACAGGCATACTATAGACACCCCCCAGGTACGATATTTAAAGGAATATTTCACTTTTTTTTCCACTTTAAGCATCATTAAAATCACTGCTCCCGAAAAAACGGCCATTTTTAAAACTTTTTTTTTTGCATTGATACATGTCCCTTGGGGCAGGACCCGAGTCCCCAAACCCTTTTTAGGACAATACCATGCAAATTAGCCTTTAAAATTAGCACTTTTGATTTTGAACGTTTGAGTCCCATAGACTTTAAAGTGGGGTTCCACTGTCTCCAAAGTTTTTTTTTTTTTTGGCAAAATGACAAAGA